>OZ030006.1:129435857-129498357 GCA_964023405.1 Apodemus agrarius
GCCAGGATATCCATCGTGGTACCTGGGATAAGAATGACCACCATAGGATCGTATAGGAATACTCAGTCACTAGAGTGGCACTCTTTGGAAGGATTAAAAGGTGTGGCCTTGTTGAAGGAAGTGTGCCATTAGGGGTAGACTTCAGGGTTTCAAAAGCCCACACCAGGGCCAGTCTCTCTCCATCACTGATGGATCAGGATAGATCAGGTTGGAGCTCAGTCAGGCCCCCAGCACCGTGCCTCCTGCCACCATTTCCCTTGCCATGGTGACAATGAGCCAGGCCTCTGGGGCTATAAGCCAGTCTCAGTCAAAAGTTTCCTTTTAAGAGTTTCCTTGATCACAGCATCTCTTCACGGCAATAGAATATTGACTAAGACAGCCATGCATGACTTTCACAGAGCAGAGACTCACAATCCACTCAAGAGTAGGAGCAGTACTTCTAAAAAGGCATATCCCCTGTTATGTACAAAGAAGTGTTCCTGGTCAGTGGCTTACACAGAGTGGGAGGTAGTCTATGTGTATGTTGCAGGTACATACATGTGTGCTGGGATGATAAACACATGCTCCGGGCATAGAGAAGGGTGTTTTTGTTTTTACCTTAAACGTACTTTCTGTAGGATTGAGCTAATATTCATGCTTGCAAGTCAAGCACGTCACTGAATGGAGCAGTCACCTTAATTCTCACGGCCCCGAGACTTGCTTAGCCAGTGCGACGCTGGTGAAAGTGATGGGTGCTACTTCTGGGCGGGCTTAAGGGCCAGTCAGTGCCTTCCCCACAGCCCTCTCCTTCTGTTGCGACAGAAGCCATGTAACTACTTCCTGGGGGGATCAAGATGACTTTATCTGTTTACATCATTTTTTTCCTGCCTTGTCTTTCTTCCTCTTTTTACCCTTTTCTGCTATTCTCTGTGATTATGTTGTAGAGACCCTTGATTCTGTTACAGTCTTGTGACTTATAGAATATGTGCTGTCCTGACTGATACAGATATGTATTACTTGGGAATCCACTTGTACTATAATGTGAATTTTGCCTCTGGAGCTCCATGTTGTGGTAACACCAGTTTTTTTTTTTTTTTTACATTTATTTATTTATTATGCATACAGAGTTCTGCCTGCATGTATAATTGTGCACCAGAAGAGGTCATCAGATTCCATTATAGATGGATGTGAGTCACTGTATGGTTGCTGGGAATTGAACTCAAGACCCCTGGAAGAGCAGCCAATGCTCTTAACCTCCGAGCCATCTCTCCAGGCCCCAGGTTTCTTCCCTTCTATGATTATAAGAAATGGGGAATAATTTTTACAGACTATGTGCTGTCCTGGCCGAGTCTGGCATTGACTATGTGTGCCCAGCTATCTTGGCAGCGATTGCTCCTGGCTGACCAGACTGTTTTCTTGGACAGTCTCTCTCCACAGCTAAACACATAGTGCGGTACCACTTCTACAGCTGCAGCTAACTGAACCTGACAGCGGATGCCTGGCTCACAATGGGCCCTTCAGAACGTCAGCTCTGGTCTGGCCCATTAGATGCCTGCACTGGAAACCTAGTGGAGCAGTCTGAGAAGGAGGAGGCTAACTGGAGGGGGAAAGGCCAATGCATAGACAGAACTTGGATTCCTCAGATGCTCTGATCCTTTTACACGGTTTGAGCAGTTTTGCGAGATGTACCATTCTGTGGATTTACTTACACTACACTGTGAAAGCTGCCCCTGGAGCCCCGCGTGCCGTGTGATGCAGGGTGTCTTCTCTTCTACAAAAAGATGGCAGTGGCAGATGTGTCATTCCTGGGGTAATGAACCAATAGTCATAATTTTTATGAAGCACGTGGACAAAGAATAAACCTCCAGTTTGGTACCTGGGTCTATGTAACACCAACCAGGTTCACAAGCAGCTCATGTTACAGAAACGCAACAGACAGAGAAAAGACTAATGTCATCTTTGATTATGCAGGGCACTTTTTTTTCAATAGTTCAGGCGTGTTTGTGGGGAGCATCAACCCCTGGTGTAGCAACATGCTATTTATAGTTATCTGACTCTTTTCAATCCACCACATACCATACGCCCACGGAGCCTTTCCCTGCACTGATGCATCTTCATGCCCTCTTCCTGGGTAAGAAATACCTCCTCTAGCAGCCTTCCTCCTTTGATTTAACTCCCAAAATTGCCTAAGTGCATCCCTTCTATTCATTTCCTTCTGCAAGCTTGTCTTTTTACATAGTGAAATATCTAAATATAAGTTTAGAGCCTCGTATATTTTAAGAGCGTTATGCTTTCTTTTGACACCTAATGTTAAAATATGCCATATAATCTCATCTCATACAATTCAAAGAAGTAATGGGAAACGTGCAGACAAATGCTCCCCCGCTGTTTTAAACTCCACTTAGGAGGTTTTATAGTGGAGGGCTTTGCCCACATAGCTATTAGTCTCTTATTATGGTGAGTATATCATTTTTTTTTTATAAACCATAGGAAGATACAGTTTTAGAGAGACACAGCATGTACAGTTCAGAGGCCGATTCCAGGCCCCTTGCTGGTTTTTAATCTGGGTCCAGTATGTTCTGGAATTGCAAGCATACAGTAAACACCAATCATTTCAATTTTGGGGGAGAGAAAGTCATAGAAGTGAGTCAGGACTGGGGTCACAGTTCTCTGCATTTGCACTTGTCTGGCATTATGGAGGCCTTGGGTTTGAGCTCCAGCATCCCTAAAACACACCGACCAAAAACAGATAAGAGAGAGAGAGAGAGAGAGAGAGAGAGAGAGACAGAGACAGAGACAGAGACAGAGAGAGACAGAAAGAGAGAGACGGGGGGGGAATTCTATTATTCCCATTGATTTTCACCTTCGCTCTTAGAAATCACTCAATTTAAATCTTAATCTTTTTTACATCACCAAATCTTTTCTCCTCCTCCTCTGCCAGCATTTAAAGCTTCCTTAATCTCTGAGGATTAAATAATGTCTTGCATACCCTAATTTGTTGTTCGTATCTGTGTGTGCACGCACGTGTGCGTAGGGGCACACTCGGGCATGCAGGTGTGTGTGCTCATGTGTGTGCATGCATGAGGAATCCGGAGGACAAGCTCAGGGTCACCCTTCAGGTGCCATCCACTGATTCCGAGACAGAGTCCCTCACTAGCATGGAGCTCTCCGAGTAGGCTGGAGAGCTGGCCAGTGGGTCCCGGAGATCTACCTGGCTCTACCTCCCAAGTACTATGTACAAGTGTGGACCACGGGGGCCGGACCTTTCTCCACACGGGGATCAAACCTCAGATCTTTATTGATATTCAGTAAGGGCTTTTCTGGTTGAGCTTTTTCCTTAGTTTACCTCAAATTACCTTAAGATCATTTCATCAACACCTAATTTCTTCTGGAAATAATAATAATAATAATAATAATAATAATAATAATAACAATAGTTACCCCCACATGTTAGCATATCCATCTTCATAGGTACCATAGGTACCAGCCTGCTGTTTGGGCAATCAACTGGCAGTTCCGGTATAATACAACAAAGCAGATGGGTTGATAAACTTGACGATCCTTTGTGAATTTTATTTTTAAGGCTTGTTTTATTTTAGTGACTGATCCACGTGAGGCCACAGCCAGGCCACTCTGTACAGACACGAGGGAAGCTTTATTTCTTGGTCTCCTCCTGCTTGGACAGTCTTGAGGATCTCTTCCTTCTTGGCCTGGAGGCGCTCCTCCAGGAGCTTTCGTGCTTCCTTGGTCTTAGACCTGCGAGCCTCAGTCTGGTCAGCTAGTAGCTTCCCGTGGGCCTTGTCTGCCTTCAGCTTGTGCATGTGCTCCATGAGAATCCGCTTGTATTTGAACACTTTCCCTTTGACCTTCAGGTACAGGCTGTGATATATATGGCGGCCAATCTTGGATTCCCAGTATCTCCTGAGAAGCTGGCACAGGATCCTCATCCTTCTCATCCAGGTCACCAGCATCTCAGGCATCTGAGCATTGGCGGTACCCTCCCTCTTTCCTGTGCCCATATGCCTGCCCTTCAGTCGAGCCAAGATGTTTTTCCCCAGTGAACCCGGGAATGGATAGTCATGGGCTTCTGGATGATCAGCCCATCTTTGATCAGCTTTCTGATCTGCTGACCGGAGTTGGCGCTGACGATTTCATTGGTCTCATTGGGGTCCAACCAGACCTTCTTTTTCCCCACACCGGAGGACGCTAGAGACAAGCCTCTTCTGTAGCCTGGGCATACTCATTCATGGCTGTGGACGCAGCAGCGATAGGAAAGAGCTCCTTTGTGAAATTTAAAAACATCCTACCTAATTAAATTGTTGCTTCTGTGGGCGATCAAGAAGACAGATATCACCTATGGAGGCCGACTTCAATCCGTTCCACAGGGGGCACACTGAATCTGTTGGCCCTCCGTGCATTTTTTTGAACTCGGGTTATCCTGGAAGCGGATCTCCCATCTAGGGAAACTGTAAGTGGAGCTTATTCAAGTGTACCTGTTGGTTCGAGGGCTGGCTAATTGCCCTTGGCACTCCCAGGCCTTCAATAGCCAGCCATTTACTGGAGGAACCTTGGCTGCGTTCGCTAACATCGAAATGCTCACATGGACAAGAACACGTCTGGAAGATCCATTCTCCAACACATACACTCCCAACTAACTCAGGAAGCTCATCTTCTCGGGAGCCTCAGTTGGTCTCCTGGGCCAATTTTACTCTTCTGTACACCTTGTTCCCTCTGCCAGCTAGCCCGGTAGTAAGGGAGCTTGGCGTCCCCATATTCTCAGCTGGCTAGAACAGCTTCTGTCTAGTACGGCGTAGACAGCCTTGCTGAAGTGGTCTCCCACGTCCATCTAGGCAGTAGTTACAGGTAGAGGTGAGCTGGGGCTGGGCAAAAGCCAAGCATGGGGGCAGGGAGGCGGGCATAAATGCCTTCCCCGTGGCTGAGGGCGCATTGGTATTTCAAGGATGCTGACCGAAGGAGCATCGGTTACATGTGTGGCTTATGATAGGCTGACCATACTGCAGGGCAGGTCCCACTCCCACGAGCTGCTGGACAACCTGAACTGGACTAGGTCGGGGGCGGGGGTGGGGGGGTAGGAGGCGGGGCAGGGAACAAGAACACTCAAAATTGAGTGGTTGCGGAGGTGATGACGGTAGAGAGGGTGGCTATGGAAGAGACCGGGGGAGTGATTGTGACCAAAATACATCATCTGACATTCTTAAGGAATTCATAAAACATTATTTTATAAAAGAACAAAAATTGAAATGAGGGCTGGGGAGGTGGCTCAGAGGGTGAAGGTGTCTGCTGGTAAGGTGACCTGAGTTGGAGCCCCAGAATCCATGCAAAGGCGAACGGGGAAAACTGACCTTATAAAGTTGACTGTGATCTTTACAAACATGTTTCCATACACACACCATGCAGACACACAAATGCCCATACTCTCCCCCACACCACATATATTAACAGTAAAAAATAATCAAGTAACAACTTGATTTTAAGATAAAAAAAAAGTCCAAAATGAAAATGGGTATAGATTATTAGAGAAAAATTGTGTAACACTGAAATCCAACTTATCTCTATGAACAGCATGAGAGTTCCTCCTCAGAGCAAAACATAAATAATAGTCCATGGAAACAAGAACTCAGTTATGCTGACCTTTGACCTTCCATCTCTTGCCTTCACCTTTGGCTCTGGCTGTAGACCAGCAACTCAAGAAGATTTTCAATGCTTTGACCCAATAGCTGAATGTTTAGAAATCTATTAATCAGATGCTTTGGGATTCAAGTGGGAAGGACATCTCCTTGAAGCCAATAATAATGCTTGATCCATTTAAAGTAATTTCTTGAAATGATCCTTAAAGCTAAATGTCAATGTCCAGATCTACCATCTTTATTGTAAATGCTAAAATCAAGTCATCATGATATACTAAGGAAAAAAAGTCATTTGATTCAGATTCAGGCTGTTAGCTTGTTTTACTCTAAGCTTATAAAAACCAACCAACAAACGACCACAAAAACCCAACAACCAACCAGTAAATCCTAAACTGTAAGAGAAGGAAAGCGATCTCATGTTAGAAAACACTGAATTAAATCCAGAATGTGTGTGTTTGGGTATGTGCTCATGTAGGTGTCTTTGTGTGCGTGTAGACTCAGCACTCTTTAGGACTCTGCCTGTGCGCACAGGCGTTCGTGGACACGCGTGCTCATAAACAGCGTTCCTTAGTGAGATGCATCTGTGGAGTCCAGGGTCTACCGGTCTCAACACCTCTGATGCTGTAAGTTAGAAGAACCTTCTCTGAGGGTCTGTCCTGGCCATCTCGGGACATTTGCTGGTATCAGTGATCTCTACCTACAAGATGCATGTAGAGTGCCTTCCACTTCAGTTGTGAGAATCAAACATTGTCCAATGTCCTCTGCTGGTAAAAATCCCTCCCCTCCCACACCTAAAGATTGACAGCAGTCATAAAGGAAGATTTGACATTGTTTCTCTGAATGTCATTGCTATGTCTTGGAGGAAATTTTTGATAAATCTTTGAGATAGTGTTACAAAATCTAAACTATGAATAACAGAAGAAAGATTAAACATTTACATATCTAAACAGTATGCATTTAATAACAAACACTGTCTTCTGAAAACAAGAGGCGTTCGGGGGTTCTTACTGTAAATGAATTTAGCAGCGTTTATTTAAAATTTGCACCTTTGCAATGGACTTAAATAGATTCCAGGGAACTGGGTGTTAAATAAAGAGATAGAAAGGTCTAATTTTCTGGTTCATTAAGCTAGCTGATTTCCAGACATTGTGCATATTGCTTTAAATTTCCTATTTCTGAGCAGTGGAGACAGTGTGGGATCTGTCTGTGATGTCGTGTGTCAGCCAATTAGAGCTCAAATGGATGAAAGCCCATCTCATCAGCGATACGCTCGGCACCTGTTATCTCTTTGCCGAACGCGTGTCAGCGTCCCGTGCTTCCGCAGCTGTGGTGGTGCTTGCTTTACATGCTCAAGTCCGTATGACATATCGAGGAAGCAATTATTTGGGCTGTGTTCCTCTGATGGTATTACTCTACTCTGGATCATAGGTGTTCACCTAAATCCTGCTTTTGTGTATGTTCATATGCGTGTGAGCCCACATGATTGTGTGTGGGGGTGTGTGTGTGTCAGGGAGCAGAAGACAATCTCAGGTGGTGTTCCTTGGGTGCAGCCGGTCCACTATGGTTTTGTTTGGTTGGTTGGATTTTATTGATTTTGAGACAGGGTGTGTCAGCTAGTCTGGCTGGCCAGGGCACCAGCTCCAGGGGATACACCTGTCTCTACTTCCATAGTGTGGGAATTACTGAGCCCTCTCCAATGGTGAACTGAAATGAACCCTTCCTCCCTTAAGTTGCTCCTTGCCAGGTATTTGGTCACAGCTATTAGAGAAATAGCCAACGCAGCAAGCTCTACTCTGCAAAGCGGCAGAGTTTGCACCAGCCTCGTTCTCATCAACACTCACATATTGCTTCCATTAAACATCTGGTCCACCTTGACACATGTATGTGCTATTGCTAAAGGATACATACCTGGCCACATAGATCATATCATAAGGCCTGGCTTGGAGGCTCCAGAACTACACAAGACAGGGCCATCAAAACTCAATCAGATTGCTTTTGCCCCAAAGAAAATGCACGGAGCCATGTCAACTACAAGTACAGCTGTGGGGGACCCCGGGAATGAGAGAGTACTGTGGACTCTCTCCGCCCTCCCCCTCTCCTCTCTATTTCTTCTGTGTGTTGGGGTTTAGTTCTTTCTATGTAGACAGGTGCTAAATGGCAGTGTTAAAGGCCTGGAGATGCAGAAGAGCAAGAGCTGACTGTCTAAGAAAGCTGCTTATGACTGAGGCTGTGGGGGTAAGGAAAGGCGAGGGGAAGAAGCAGGATCGGCAGAGGAAGCTGCCCTTTTGCCCTAGTTTGGGAAATTCTTAGGAAGGATACCAAGCAGGACAGATACAGGTACTAAGTGTCATCATGCCCGGTGGTGGCACAACTCTGCACAAGGAGGACAGGAGGTGTGTGTGTGTGTGTGTGTGTGTGTGTGTGTGTGTGTGTGTGTATGCCCATGGGCATGTATGTGAGTGCCCATATGTGTGTATTGGGGTGTGTGTGTGTGAGAGAGAGAGACAGAGAGACAGAGAGACAGAGACAGAGAGAGAACACACACTATGGATAAAGCTTCATCAGAGTGACACAGAATAGGAGGAGTTTCCCATGAGAGTAACAGGCAGACAAAAGAGAGACCTGGTCACACCCGAAGAGAAGTCAGAGAAGGGCTCTGGGAAGGGGTGTGTTTTGTATCATACGTACAGTGCCCCTAAGATGTAGACACTGGAAGGCTGAATTTCCATCTCATAGCCCATGGTGATGAGCAACTGTGATGGAAACTCTGATATCTTGGGAAAAAGACCTGAGTTGAGCCTGTTTCTTCAACTAGGACATGGCGTGAGCACTGAGGCTTCACATGCCTGCGGAGAGTCCCCTTGCTCTGCTGACTTCAGAGCCCACTGTCTAGGATGACTGAAATAAGCCGGATGAGGGCAGCAGGCACTGCCTGGATGTGCTGGGGTTGTGATGCCCGACTCTCCTGCAGTAGACACACAGTCGCTTCTGCTTCCGCTCAGTGATATCAGTGTGAAATCTCCCAACTATGATACGCACTTGGTGGTCACTTTACTCTCCCGGCTCGCACTGATGCTCCTGAGTAGTGGTAACTGGCGTTCATCTTAGAGAGGATGCATTGGGTTCTAATATGTATTTTTCAAAAGGGCACATTTTAAAGCAGTGATTTTTAAACTTTGTTTTCAGTGTATTCATTTTATGTGTGGATGTTTGTCCTGAATTTGTGTATGTACAACACATGCAGGCTTGGTGCCTGTGAAGGCCAGAGGAAGGTGTCAGGTCCCCTGGAACTGGAACTACAGATGTTTGTGAACCACCATGCTGGGAACTGAGCCCGACTCTCAAAAAACGTTACCTCTTTTTTTTTTTTCTTTCTGAAATTAAAGACATCTCTGACACATCTCAAACAATTTCTACCACGGAGAATGCAACAAATATATTCTGCTAAGAAACAATTTAGATGGGAATGTGCCTTCTTAAACAACAGGAAGTGACATTTCAAAGATGGAGGCCTTGCACTCCATTCTGGAACTAATTCTCATCATAGCAAGAGGTGTGTGCATCCCTCAGTGCCTACATGGCTTTGGTGGTTTCTCTATGCAACACTGCATTTCCTTAGGACAGCTCATTGCATCTATTATTTTCCTCCTGGGCTGTAACGGCTAAGGACCCAGTGTGTCCTCATGACTTTCTTTAGATCTCTAAGCTTCACCGCCAAGGTCATTAACACCCCAGCAAAGCTGTAACTGAAGTCACACCTCAGATGAGCTCTTTCTTGCCTGGCAAGTTGTCACAACATTACAAGGTACTGGTAACAATATCATCTCGTTTTTATAGTCTTATTATTAAGGATATAAAAATGAACTGAATTGAAGAAAACTAACACAAAATGTGAGGGTACTCTCATAATTTACTGCATGGAAATGATATGGTATGCATATTTTTAAAAGGAATTTTCCTAATGTAGAGTTTAAAAATCTGTTCAAGTAGATGGATTATATCAATGGGATCTGCTGATTCTACAAACATACGAAAGCTTCTGTAGTGGAGGGTTGAAATAATAATGGAAGACGTATCTTTGACATGCTCCTTCTTAGGACCAAAACTCCACTGACTGTAGTAAGCGTTATAGGGCTGAAAAAGAGAAAGGGGTGGGGTGGGGCTCAGTCAGTCAAGTGTTTGCCACCTAAGCATGAGAACTTGGATTCCCTGCACCCATATACAAATGGGCACAGCGGCATACACCTACAACCCCAGAACTGGGGGGGTGGGGGTGGGATCGGGAGAACCTCTGGGGCTAAGTGGTTAGTCACCCTAGAGAAACTGGTGAGCTCCGGTTTTGGGGAGGACACTGTCTCAAAAAGTAAAGTGGAGACCGATCGAGAAAGACACCTGAGGTGCCGGAGCTGGAGCTCAGCGGTTAAGAGAAAGATACTTGACTTTGACCTCTGGGTCACATCCACATGTGCATACATGTGTGTGTACTTGCACATACACACAGATGAACATGTATACACACATATGCACACAAATAAATAATGAGACCAGCTCCCACAGGGCACAATCTTCAACCTGCTTATGAGCTTAAAGAACACTGCAGCCGGGCGGTGGTGGCGCACGCCTTTAATCCCAGCACTTGGGAGGCAGAGGCAGGCGGATTTCTGAGTTCGAGGCCAGCCTGGTCTACAGAGTGAATTCCAGGACAGACAGCCACGGCTACACAGAGAAACTCTGTCTCAAAAAAACAAAAACAAAAACAAACAAACAAAAAAAAAAACACTGCAGTCGTCATGGTGGCCAGCTGGGTTGGTCAGAGATCCCTGTTACAGAGAACCCCTGAGATAATCAGTTTATAAGGAGGAAAGGTCTGTCTTGGCTCACAGCTTTGGAGTTCCAGTCTGACTTACCAGCTCTGTTGCTTCTGGGTTGTGGTTAGACAGCACACAGTGGCAGGAAAGCATTGCAGAGCAAAGCCCTTCATGCAGGGCCAAGGAGCAGCAGACATGAAGAAGAGGCTAGAGCGCTACTACTCCCTGATAGAACTTACAGTCGTTCAGTGGTCCCTCTAGGGAGGGTCTGTCAGTTCCCTTTTCACATAATTCTCCTAGTGTGCCACTCTCAAAGACATGTTCTGGGGATACAGACTGATCAGGCTACAAGTGAGTATAACCCACTTTGTCTAAGCTGATTTTTGAATCAACAAATACAATGGCTCTGACTGCTGGTGTCTTGATCCAAGTCAACACAAGGCTACCAGATGACAGGAGCAGTCCATGCATTCAATATTATCAAGTAATTGGGCTTTAAGAAATGTCAGTTTCGCCAGGCAGTGGTGACGCACGCCTGTAATCACAGCACTCTGGGGGGCAGAGACAGGCGGATTTCTGAGTTCGAGGCCAGCCTGGTCTACAGAGTGAGTTCCAGGACAGCCAGGGCTATACAGAGAAACCCTGTCTCCAAAAAACCAAATCCAAAAGAACCAAAAAAGAAAAAAGAAAAAAAAAAGAAAAGAAATGTCAGTTTCCATTATGAATATCTTTGGTAAAGGGGTAAACAAACCTTCATGTTTATAACTGTATCTTATTAGTAATCTGAGCCCTTCAAAGAGAGGTACCTATACAATATTTTCTCCACACTCTTAAAGATGATAACAGGCAACACAGGAGGAAAGTCAGTGGACCTCTTGGAAGGGAAAATCAAGTATCTACCTATAGTCCAAAGCACAGTCCAATCACATTAAAGACTTACATACAAATATAACACAAGAAAACTACTAGAAGAAAATGTACAGAGATCTGTTTTCTAACCCTAACTGGGGTTACTGTCTTTCTCGATGGACTTCTGTTAGCTCTCTATTTATTTAAATTTATTAAATATAATTAAGTTTCAATGACTTTTGAAAACAGTAAAAGCCCTAGCTCCAGAAAGAAAACAAAACAGTTTAATATTTTTAAACAAATTGAAACCTAGGTTTCATTGATATCATATGGAGAGTGAGCACTGTTTAGCACATTTTTTGCATACTGGGTCAGTACGACGGTAAATCTCATCCAAAAGAAAGAATGGCCGTCCAACATCAGCAGTTGACGCCCTCGGGAGCCCTGGCCCCTTATTGAAAGCATAACATTTCCCTAGATGCTTTAGAGCTCTGGGGTTTCAAAATGCCTATGACAGTTTACGGAAACCACAGCTGAAGGGTAAGCACGTTCTTCTGCACTCTGCTCACAGCAGGCAATTGCTAGCAGAGATCCTTAATAATTTTCAGGCCTAACTCGTTCTCTCCCTAAGAGACCGCACCAAACCTAATGGCTTCCAATTAATTTTTATTAAAGATCTATGCACACATTGCTTTCTGAGCTGCAGCCCACAAAAAAAAAAATAGGAAGGCTATGAGTCAGGTTCTTAGGTTTTCACTAGGCCTCTCTGAGCACAGGCCACACCCTTGAAGGAATGAGAAAAAGACATCCCTCCCAGTGGATAAATTAGAAAAAGGCACCTCCTTTGATGGAAAGAATTAGGAAATGGCACCCTTCCCCTGGGTGTGCGAGGCACAGTGTCCACTGGCTTCCCACATCCCTCGGTGCCTCTGACTGGAAGCCTTCAGCCTAGTCACGTGTGTGCAGTTGCCCCATCTCCTCACCACACAAACCCTGCTTCTTGCCATCCTTGCTTCACGATGAGGCTTTATGGGGATGAGCAGATGGCTCCGTGGCTGTGCACGCTGAAGGGCAGGCATTCCGATCCCCAGAGCCCATCGAATGCTGGGTGGGAGTGGTGGCGCGCCTGCGGCCCAAGCAGTGGAAGGAGGAGGAGGGGCATTCCCAGGCCAAGCTGGCTAGCTGTGCCACAGGGAGTTCAATGGGGAGACCTTGCCTCGATATTTAAGGTCGAGAGAAATTGAGAAAAGCATCCAATGTCATTCCCAACATACACACACACACACACACACACACACACACACACACACACATACCCCTGTGCACATGAAAATATGCATACATGCATATTGAGGCAATAGGGGAATATGTGCATTCATTTTGAGTAAATCCTCTTTGGAAGGCCTGTGATATCAGATCATTTGGACATCTAGATGAAGACATCATCATTCTAGAGCTCATGCATACATATATTTTCTATCTATCTATCTATCTATCTATCTATCTATCTATCTATCTTCTATCTGTCTGTCTGTCTGTCTATATCTCAAAGTGATAGCAGAAAAAAAGATTTGGCCCTTTAACAGTTATCTTTCAATAACATTTTATGGACATACAGCTCTAGACTTTTATGGACTGTCTATGGTGGCCTTGGTGCAACAGCAGAGTTGAGGAATTGAGACCACATGGCTCAGAGAGCTTAAGATTTTTCCTCCTTGGCCCTTCACAGGGCAAGATTAATGTCACCTGTACAAGATTACCAAGTGGCACTAGCTAGATGATGCTGTCACTTAGCCTTTGGCCAAAACATCCTGAACGAATTGCAATGGACTCTTAATCTCTCGTTGCATGTCAAACTTCTACCTGGCAAAAGATATAGCTTTTGAAATGATAATTTATGGTCCCAAATGCAGATTAAGCTCAATTAGAATTAGTGTACATGAAACCAATAATATTTCTTAAAAAAAAATCAACATTTAAGTCATATTCATTGTTGACCTATCTCCTCTTTAAACAAAGGATCTAGGTTGTAAATACTTCCATGGAAAGATCTTTATACAGATGGGCTTATTCCTGCCTTTCTTCCCAACACCTGTGGTTAGGGCATTCAATTTTCAGTACAGAAAGAAATTTATAATTCAAATTGCTGTTCTTTTTGTTTGGCTGCTAGGGCACTCAGCTAAATTTAAAGTGCATTTGAAGTAATTTCCCATTCTAACGTAAGGCCAAGCCACCTAACCTGTGTCTTGTTCTCTCTTTGCTTTAGTGTGTGTGTTTTTATATTACCTTATTTTGCCACTACTTCATTATTGAAAGGAAGATGTTTGTGTGTCTTGCATGATTTCTGTTACCAGATCACCTTGGGCCAAGAATCCTGCATCTAACAGTAGAGAAGTGTATACATCTTGGGTCTCTAGCTCGGACTCAACACTCAGTTCCACCCTCACTAATATGCTCTCTGATGGTTTATTTAACATGTCTGAGGCTCAGTTCCTCACCCATGAACATCTGACATGTGGGGTTGCTAGGAGACAGAGGAGGAGCACACAGGAATTGTCCATTGGATATTATTATGCTTTATATTCCTACTTAGTCTGTTTGCAACATTAAAACTCCATTTTGTTTTCAGAAATTAAAGAGAGTTTGAGGGTGGTGGTGGCACACACCTGTAATCCCAGCACTCTGGGAGGCAGAGGCAGGCAGATTTCTGAGTTCGAGGCCAGCCTGGTCTACAGAGTGAGTTCCAGGACAGCCAGGGCTATACAGAGAAACCCTGTCTTGGAAAAAAAAAAAGAGTTTGAGATGGTGTTGAAATGAGATGATAGAGTCACTTGATTTCTTTAGTATAATACACGTGAGAAGTTTTACATGGTTGGGGACTGGGCAGATGGCTCAACCAGATTGATATGAGAACAGGAGGATCTGAGTTGGGTACCCAGAACTCATAAACAGCAAGACAGGGTAGCACCTGCCCTTAATGCCACCGCTAGGGAGACAGACTCCCTGGTAAACCTGCTAAATCAGTGAGCCTGTGCTGGTTACTTTGTGTCAACTTGACCTAAACCTACTTTAGGTAAGTCTGTGGGGGCATTTTCTGGATTAACGGTTGATGTGGGAAGGCCCAGATGACTGTGGGTGGTACCATCTCTGCACAGGGAGAACTGGGCTGTTTAAGAAAGCAAAGAGTTGGGCTGGGTGTGGTGGCGCATGCCTGTAATGCCAGCACTCGGGAGGCAGAGGCAGGCGGATTTCTGAGTTCGAGGCCAGCCTGGTCTACAGAGTGAGTTCCAGGACAGCCAGGGCTATACAGAGAAACCCTGTCTCAAAAAACCAAAAAATAAAAAACAAACAAACAAACAAAAAAGAAAGAAGGGAGGGAGGGAGGGAGGGAGGGAGGGAGGGAGGGAGGGAGGGAGGGAGGAAGGAAGGAAGGAAGGAAGGAAGGAAAGAGTACAGCCATGGGGAGCAGTCCAGTAAGAGCGTTCCGTGTAGTTTCTGCTTCAGGTCTCCCCTTCAGGTTCCCGCCTTCTTGAGTTCCTGCCCTGACTTCCCTTCAGAATGGACCGTAAGCCTTAAGATAAAATAATCACACACACACACACACACACACACACACACACACACACTGCTGGGTAGCTCCTGAGGAATGACCCCAGAGTTTGACCAATGTCCACCGCACATGCACACACTGACATATGCGCAAAGTCACTTGTATATTTGACAATAAAATGACATAATTTTCCTGTTCACGTTTCATTTTTTTGAGTAGTTTTGCCTAACCCTCCGGAATTTTCATGCAGATGCTCTGTCCTGAGGTTGCTTTGTTCTCTGTTGGACAGTTGACCCCAGGAAGAATTGTCGAAATTCTCCTGTCTGCACAATCATCTTTAGGAGACTGAACTGAAGTTTGGCAAGTGGAATAAGCAGATGATTCACCCGAAACACACTTTTCCTATCACATTTTGATAATTTATCTTTCGAATAGCGTTTTAGAAATGACATTAGAGACTAAATTTGCAATCACTTGTTTAAATTAGAAGCGAATTTCCCCAACCAAATAAACAGCTATGATTTTTGTCAGCAAGGAATTAGATATGACTGGCGTGAAAAATGAACAGAAGCCACACACATGAAAGCTACATGGGCGTTCAGGCCTTCTTGTCACAAAGCTCGAAGAGAATCGAAATGATGTCTAGACAACAAACAACCAAAAACTGGAAAATATTTTAATAAAACAGACCACACTTACCTATTCCAAGACCACACCTTCTATTAGTGCCACTTCTTGTGGGCCAAACACATTCAAGCCACCACACTGATCTCACAGAACAAGTGGCTGACCATGGAGCTTACTGCTGTAAGAGGTCCTCACATGGACAGCTGGCTTCTTCCACACAGATCTGGGCTGGACAGTGATCCAGATTGAGTCTTGACATGAGGAAGCAGTTCTATTCTCATGATATTCTCTCTTCCCAATGGTGGGCAGGATTCATGACCCTGCCTGACCCACTTCTGGTCTTTGCCTTGTTTTTTTTTTTTTTTTCAAGACAGGGTTTCTCTGTGTAGCCCTGGCTGTCCTAAAACTCACTCTGTAGACCAGGCTGGCCTCAAACTCAGAAATCCGCCCGGCTCTGCCCACCGAGTGCTGAGATTACCAGGCGTGTGCCACCATGCCCGGCTTTGGTCTTTGCCTTGTATTGGCCGTACTCTGTCCATATTCCTGGAACACCTAGGCCTTGCCCTATTTCTCCCATTTTTCTTCACAACCCTCCAGATGAAAGGAAATTCAGGACTTCTCCCCAAGGATGCAAAAGCACCAGATGACTAGGCCAAAGCTGGGCAGTAGGACTACCAAACAAAATTGAGGCTAAAATTGAATTCTGGGTGGGCAACAATCAGATTTTAGCATGGGCATTCTCTAACTTGTAATGGTTCAATATATATAAAACCTTGCAATGATGTGTAAGTGATATACATTATCATTTTGAATGTCTGTTTCTTATCTTTTATCTTTTTTTTAAAATTTATTTACTTATTTCATATATGTGAGTACACTGTTACTCTTTTCAGATGCACCAGAAGAGGGCATCAGATCACATTACAGATGGTTGTGAGCCACCACGTGGGTTGCTGGGAATTGAACTCAGGACCTCTGGAAGAGCAGTCAGTGCTCCTAACCACTGAGCCTTCTCTCCAGCCCTGGTCGAGTACTGTTGAGAGCAATGTTGAGCAGTGGTCATGAGCCACTGTGGCCAGGTAGCTTTAAGATCTTGAAAGGAAACAAGTTTGATCCGCAGAACACATGTGAAAATGTCAGACATGGTGGGGCATACTTATCATCCTAGCACCAGGGAGGCAGAGGCAGGAGGATGCCTGGAGATTGATGGTTAGTTAGTCTAGTCTAATGTGTGAGTTGCAGGATGATGAGATACTGTCTCAAGGTAGGTGGTAGTGTTCCTGAGGATGATGTTTAAGGTTGTCCTCTGACCTCCACACACATGTGCACATGTGCATGTATGTGCACATACTTGCCCACACAGAGAATGATAACAACAAAATGAATACAAGCTGTTTCTTCATTAAATGCACAAATATCCCCCAATCTATTACCCACTGAAAAATTGCCCAATTTTATAATGGAATCCTTGACTGGACCCAGAATTTCATCCCATAGTCAAAAGCCATTTAGAAGTGGGAGTGCTTTTTCTTTAGGCAGTTATCTGAGTGCCATTGTTTGGATAGTCCTTTTGATTGGTTCACTTTTCTTTGTTATATTGAATTACTTTAAATGCTTCTGTTTTATAAGTATATGGGATTTGGGGGTAATTCATTTCAAGGTGTGCTTCTCTAAATAAATTATGTTCCCTTGGCTGCTAATGTTGAACGGGTTCTATTGAAAGGGGAAGAAAGAAAGCCAGTCAGCAAAAGATACGGCTTTTGTTAAAGGGAGGAGAAAAGCATGCGGTTCCATTCAGAACAGACCTTTAAAAACCCCTCATTGATGACACCAGCGGGCAGGAGCATCACAAGGAGAAAGAAAAAAGTGTAGTCAACAGTCACCCTCCACACAGGCCTGTGCGTCACTTCTGCACGGAACATCCAGGGCTGGGAGTTGACAAGCCGGTGCCCTTCCAAAGATGGCAGAGGGCGGGCATCCCCACCCTCCTGTGTTTTGCCCCATTTGTTCAGACCATCCTGCTAATTAGCTAGACTCTTAAAAATAACCCCTATGAATCAGCTTTGCAGAGTCTGAAAGGTTAGAAGAGAAAGACTCGGGGCTGTTTAATTTGCACTGCGACTTAACTGCATTTGAAACTTTGTCTCCAGAGACTAGTTACAAACCTCTGTTACCCCGAAATAGGGTAGAATCTGTATCCTTTGTGTTGAGAGTGGAGGGCCCACATGTGTGAGTGTGTGCATGTGTGAGTGTGTGTGTGTGTGTGTGTGTGTGTGTGTGTGTGTGTGTGTGTGTAAGCCAGGGGAAGACATCAGGTGATAAGGTGTCTTCCTCAATCACAATCACTTTCCACCGTGTATTTTTAGGGTCTATCACTGAGCCTGGAGTATACCAATTTGGTGATATTGGCTGACCATGAGCCCCCAGAATCCTCCTGTCTCACATCCCAGCACTGGAGTTACCGGGATGTGCCACAGCACCCCCAGAAAGCCCAGGACATTTTATGAGTGCTGCGATCTCTACACCCACGTCTCCACTGTATCCACGGAGCCTTCTCCCAGCTCCCTCCATATCCTTTGCATTTTAAAATGTATTTCTGGTGGTAAATATCCATGGGAGGGAAAAATAAACCCCAAACTAATTACTTCCCCTAAACCTTTACCTGATAGGATGCCTATGAATAATCGCCCATGGATGCCGCCATCTCAGCAGGGTAAAGATGCCCTGCCTCGTCAACTGACATCTGGATATTTCCCAGCTCAGTACCACAGCCCAGAGAATTCACAAATGAGCTAATCACCACTGGGAGGGTTAGCATGCTTCCTCGGGGGAATGACCTTTTCCCGACAGCGAGGAAGCGGCAGAAGAAACCGTGAGCCGTGGTTTCCATCAACAAGACCCTTCTTGGTTGACTCATCGGATGTGAAAATGAAATGCAATATCATTTATTCTGCAGTCAAGAGGATAATTAATGAGCCACTCATTTCTGAATGAAAGCCTCCGGGAATAAAACAACCTGGCCTCGGATCTGAAAGGGCGCTCTGTGTCTGGGAGAACTCTCAGTCACACGTACACCATTAATGCTTCAGTGTGAGTTCTTCTTTGACTCTAAATGGGCTGTAACTCATGCGGAGCGTCTCTGTGGGTGCCGTGCGTCAACCATGATTACCATCTCAGCAAGGTAAGGAGAATGGAATCATTTTTCTTTTCAGTTTCTTTGCTTTCTTTTCAAAGACAGATTGCGTCATGGTTTGGTACTGGCCTGTCCCCTGAAAGTTTGTATGCTGGAAACTTGGTTGCCAGGTTGGTGATGGTGAAGGGGGTAGAAACTTTTAAGGTGGGACCTAGTGGGAGTGGCCATGAGGGCCCAATCCTCAAAGAAGTGAACTAGTTCTCACAGGCTAGTTCTTGAAAGGGGGCTGTAAAAGAACCGGATGGAGGGCTAGAGAGATGGCTCAGTGGTTAAGAACACTGACCGCTCTTCCAGCAGCCCTGAGTTCAAATCCCAGTAACCACATGGTGGCTCACAACCATCTGTAGTGGGATCTGATGCCCTCTTCTGGTGTGTCTGAAGATAGTAACAATGTACTCATATACATAAAGTAAATAAATCTTAAAAAAAAAACAAACAAACAGGGTGGAACACTCTTTGGTATTTGGCTTTTGGATCTCTCTCTCTCTCTCTCTCTCTCTCTCACACACACACCATCAATATCAACAACATCAAAGCAAATTTGATCACCTGCTCTTTTGAAACTGCTAAGCAAGCCTCTTTTCTTTGTAAGCCCTCGGCATCAGGCATTTTGCCGTAGTAATGGGAAACTGACCAACAGAGATTTACATATAGAAGCCACACAACTATGTGATTTCAAGGTAAATTTCCAGGCTCTTGTTCTCCTTTATAATTTACTCAAAAACCTGCCTGAAATGAGGACATGGTTTGGAGATAGTCCACAGAACAGTGTCCACCACTGGTTGCTTACCTATTCATTTCAGACAGTGGCTTATGTCGTCTCTTATGATGGTGACAGTTGACACTTGGCACCAACTATACACCCAGAACTTTACTTGCCTGGACTTCTTTCATTGTTGCCACAGGCTTTGCGGAGGGACTATTATTACCCCCATGTTGTAGTTGGGAAAACCATACTGAGGGAAGAAAAGTTCTTTGCTTGTGAGCTGACAGCTGTAAAGGGAAGAATTCAAATACATATCTGATGAATTAAGAGCACTCAGGAGGCAGAGTCAGGCAGATATCTGAGTTGGAGGCTAGCCTGGTCTACAGAGTGAGTTCCAGGACAGCCAGAGCTACACAGGGAAACCCTGTCTCCAAAAAACAGAAATAAGAAGGAGAAAAAAGAAAAGAATTAAAATTCAAACATTTCACTGTGTCTCACTGACTCTCTGGGAGTCAAGCGGGGGGTTGAAGGGATGTGGGAGTCAAAGGCTGGGCTAAGTGTGCTGAATACTAGGAAAGAGTAATGAGACTCAGGTAGGTAGAGCTCTGCCCAGAGAAGACCCACAAATGTGTGCTCTGGCCTCTATAAAGATCCGCTAATGTGCACTCTGACCTCTATGAAGACCCGCTAATGTGCACTCTGACCTCTCTCAGCTCAGTTATGTGCACTCTGACCTCTCTCAGCTCAGTTATGTGCACTCTGACCTCTCTCAGCTCAGTTATGTGCACTCTGACCTCTCTCATCTCAGTTATGTGCACTCTGACTTCTCTCATCTCAGTTATGTGCACTCTGACCTCTCTCAGCTCAGTTACGTGCACTCTGACCTCTTTCAGCTTAGCTATGTGCACTCTGACCTCTCTCAGCTCAGTTATGTGCACTCTGACCTCTCTCAGCTCAGTTATGTGCTCTATGAAACAGACCAGAGCTGAAGAGGATGAAGCAGGAAAGACTCGAACCCAGAAGGGAGCTTGGCTCTAAATGCTGTGCGGATAAAGTGGGTTCCTGGAGTGGGGACCAGAGTGTAACGGAAGCAACAGAGGTCCAGGGGCTAAGCAGGCCCCACCATGTCCCCCCTGGCAAACAGACACCATCAGTGAGGATGTGGAATTGGGTCTGATGGCAGGGTGGCCTGAGCATTATCCTTAAGCCACTCTGACCAAGCCCAAGGTCAAAGTCTAGTTAAAAGGAGTCCAGGGGTGGGGAGATGCCTCAGTCTCAAAGCCATTTGCTGTGCAAGCATGACGACCGAGTTCAGATCTCCAGAACTGATGAGAAGGGGGAGATTCGGAAGCACATGCCTATGACCCCAGGGGTGGGGGTCGCTGGCCAGCCTGTCTAGGCAACAGGTGAAGCCAGGCTAGTTAGACGCCATGTCTCAAAAAAATACCTGGAAATCAGCAGAAGATGACATTGGATATTAACATCTAGACCCCACACATGTGAGCGCATGTATGATATGCACCTGTGTGCACGCTCATATCCTCATGTAGCTACACAGGGAGAGAGAGGGAGAGACAGAGACAGAAAGAAAGAGAGAGACAGAGGAGAGGGAGGGGGAGATGAAGGAAAAAGAGAGGAGAAAATTAAAGGAAACAATTCCATGAGATCAAGTTGCCTTGGAACTAGCTGTGTCGCCGTACCCTCGGAGCCTGACCACTGGTATGTGCTTCTGCTCGTGCCCCTTCCCACAGCTGAAATGTGAACCACAAGAGGAGACATCGTTCTCCTTAAGTCACTCAACTGTGTGAGTACACAGCTCCCCGGAGAGGGGACCCGATTTCTTGGAAACGCATTCTTCACTTCCAAGCCAGTCTTCAGGAATCCCTCCTTCCTCCACCTGAGAACACCCAACCGCCCCGGCAAACTATCTGTTTAGCCTCATGCCTAACTCAATTCAAGCCAGGAAGATGCGGGGACAACGGACTCTCTGTGGCTGCCCCAGACCCATCGCCAGCGGCCGCAAGACAGCGGCAGATGAGTCACCCCCTCAGGCCAATTTCCTGAAAATCAGAACTGAATCCATTTCCTGACTAATATTCACTAGGTCAAGAGTAACATAAGATCTGTGATATTTGGGATGGAAGAGGACTGATACATGATAAATACAAAGCATTATCAGTGAAACATCGTTTTTTTGTATTTCATTTTGTTTATAAAGTTATATTTTGAGAGGATGTGTGGTGCCTCCATGTGTACTCATGCCGGGGTGCACATGTGAAAGGTGGGGTACACCTTTCAAGAGTTGATTCTCTGATAATACCACGTGGGTCCCAGGGATCGAACTCGGTCCTTCAGGCTTGGCAACAAGCCCCCTTTTACCTGCTAGCCATCTTGCTGGCTTCGGAAAGGTTTTTTTTTTCTTACTGGCTTAGTTAAGCTCTCCAAGGAGGACTGAAAGTACCATCTCCTCAAATGAACGCCAGACGGCACAAAGGAGGGATTTAGAAACACGCTGGGCGAAGTCAGTGGCCGAAGGTCTTCCTGCCGTGATGATGCGACAACAGCCAGGAGCAAGAGAAAAGTTACGTAAACCCAGGCTTTCTCAGAGGTCACATGTGCAGTTTCCCCACAACCTTCTCAGTGTAAATCGCTCCCACATTGCTGCACAGCTGCTCTGAAAGCTTCTGTGAGAGGGGATCAAAGCCGAGTTCCCGTGAATGTCAGTCACTCCTCCACAGGGTCCTTGCCACCACCCCGGGCTTTCTTTCCCTCCCATGCGCAGCGACATCCTTACCTCTCTCCTTATCTATTACGTTTTTCAGTTTTCTGAGACGAGGTCTCACTTATGTAGCCTTGGCTGACCTGGAACTCACCATGCAGTCCAGACTGGCCTCGAGCTCAGAGAAATCTGCCCGCCTCTGATTCCTAAGGGCTGAGATGAAAAGGCATAAGCCTGCACACCTGGCCCCTAACTTTTTCTTTTAATATTTCTTTCATTTCCTGAAATTATAAACCGGTTACATCATTTCCCCTTCCCTCCCCTCTCTCCAAGCTCTCTGACACCCCCGGCTCACTCTCATTCCAATGCATGCCCTCTTTCCCCATTAACCGTTGTCACATGCGTGTAACAAGTGACCACTGCTGGTCCTTTACACGCTCTTCATTCACTTCCTGATGGTCCGCCCCACCCCCACCCCCATTTCCTTTACATACCCGTCTCTCATAGGCAAGACTGTCCCTTGCTGTGTGGATGCCATACCACTTGCCACAGTTGGTTTCTGTTTTTCAGTCAGGGCCTTCTGTCGTTCAGGGTGGCCTTTAATGCACTATGTAGTTGAGGATGGCCATGAACTCCTGACCCTCCCCACCTCATGAATGCTGGGATTACAGGTGTGGGCCACTGTACTCAGTTCTTAAAGTACAACTCTTTAAAGTTCTTCATTTTGTTTATTCATTTAAAGAGATGTATTTTTTAACTATGTGTACCTGAGTGTGTCTGTGTGCAGGTGTGTGCATGTGAGTGAAGATGTCTACCACGGCCAGGAGACGGCATCGGATCCCCCCATCTGGAGTTACAGGTAGTTGGGAGCTGCCAGAAAATGCTAGAAACCAAACCTGAGTTCTCTATAGAGTGGTAAGTGCTCTTAAGTGCTGAACTATCTAGGTGCTGACATTTTGTTTGTCTGCTTGTTTGTTTTGTTAATTTCATTTCATTTTGAAATCTCCAAGTCAAAGGTATCATTCCTGGGGCATGCTAACCAAGCGCTATAACACTGAGTTACATCTCCGGGCTATGACCCCGTGTCTTTTTTTGTTTGTTTGTTTGTTTTTGTTTTTTTCGAGACAGGGTTTCTCTGTGTAGCCCTGGCTGTCCTGGAACTCACTCTGTAGACCAGGCTGGCCTTGAACTCAGAAATCCGCCTGCCTCTGCCTCCCAAGTGCTGGGGTTACAGGCATGCCCGGCTATGACCCCATGTCTTAACTGAGCAATTTCATTTTAACCTGCTGTCTCTAGTACTCTCTACATTGTACAAGTACCTGCACTGTTCGCCAACACACTGGAGTCTAAGCTCGCTACACTGTAGGCACTCACTGTGGATAGAGTGTGCACACATGTGACTTGCACTATGCAACTCTGAGGGCTTTGTGTTTCTTGTCCTATAGCATGATACAATCTGTAAGTGACCATATTGAAACAATGTAGCTGGATCCTTCTAGCAATCTTAGAGAGCAATGCACAGATGGTTGTACCTGTTCTTTGCCCACCACTAAGGAGTCAAGTCGTGTATCAGTTATGACTTGGCCACAGCAAACTAGGATCTTCCCAGACTGGTGACATAACAATGCAAACCTTGGGAAATATGGTGATTTTGTGAACTTGTTAATGTTTACCCTCAAATTTAAGGAGGGGACACGCACAGCACTAACAGAAGTTACACACACACAATGATGCTCTGGAAACCAGACAGTGCCATCCATAGTGAGCATATTTCAAAATAAGCAGTTTCAAGGAGACATCCAGCAATCAAGTGGGCAGAGCTTTTGATTTCCCTTAAGTATTAAAGTTTTATTTGCATTTATGTATGTATGTGTGAGTGTCTGCTACAGGTGTGCAGGTACCTGGGGAGGACAGAAGATGACATCAGATCTCCTAGAAGATAGACTCATAGGCAGTCATAAGGGGTCCCATATGGGTGCTGGGGGCTCAACCTTGGTCATATTATGCAAGAGTAGTAAGTGTTCCTAACCACCACGCCATCTCTCCAGCCAGCCCCAATTTCACTTAATGTTTGCTAGAACTTAATACTTGAACAACTGCTGTCTGCTAGATCCTTAGGGTTTTCAAATTCTCCTTTCTCGATAATGCATCCCTCAGAGAAATATATCCATTTGTTTCAGGGCAAACGTTCCATCAAGGTTTGCGGGATGATGGAAGTCCTGCCTCAGTATTTAATTTTTCAGCTGAGTGTTAGAAAGATCGAGTTCTCCAAAATGGGCTTGCAATTTAGAAATGATCACACATGTTTATTTTAAATGTTAAGTGTGTAATTCCAAAGAAAACTAACAGCAATCGAGATTTTTATTATGACACCGTCAATGTGGCAATTACACACATGTCTGTAAAATAACTGGCATCACAATTTCCCATTTTTGCTTGATAGTTTTTAATTTGTTTTCTTCAGCAGGCATGTTCATGAAACTTCTACACCGCACGCCTGGAGTGAGTAATTGCCATAAGATGTAACCATGAAGCATCTATAAATATGACGTGTTCTACTTGGCAGTTACATTTTCCTATAAGTAGAGCTTGATGTATACTTAATATCACACCTGTTTTAAAATATGCACACATCACAGCGGGGGGGGCATGCTTTCAAAGAAAGGGCTGCATTATCCATTTCTGGTAAAACTTTAAACCGTTGTCATTAATTATAGCTGGGACACCTTGCCTGTGATGTATGGCTGTTTGCCCGACACCTGGCAGTGCCGGCACCAACTCATTCTCTCCCTCTTGCGCAAGGCATTTGCTCCCTGGGGGCCATGATTGCTGAGGGAAACTGAGCCACCTAACCAGAAGCCCGTGTGCTTGCTTCATGCTAGGACAATGGAGAGCGTGCAATCCCAGCGGGAAACACTAATTGATTAGACCAAACTGGAGGCTAGAGCGGCAGTGGCGTTAACAGGAAGTGATCCATTCCCCAGATCCTAGATATTAGCAAGGCTTGCCAGCAGGGCTGAGCCTTACAGTCTTTTCTGGTGTAAGACATGCGCACATGTGCACGTGCACACACACACAGACACACAGACACACAGACACACACACACACACACACACACACACACAAAAACAGTAAAATGATTTCTGGCCCTTCAAAGTCACTTAGTCACAACTTTATTCCTTTTCATTGTTGTTAGCCATGTGGAGACAGCACATTTACACTGAGAGAATCGTAAGGGATCCAGAATCCCCTTCCACTACCCAGAATCACTCTGTTTAATGCCTCAGAGTATTTAGGTCTTGATCTCTGTGTCTGTGTGTAACATATATGTGTTTGACTGTTTATACATACATGTGTTAGTGTGCTTTTTGTCTCACTAACATGAGATGTGCTCTCCATGCCGCTCCATGGCTTGCCTTTTTCTAAGGATGATAGTTACTGCTTCACTCTGAGTGTGAGGGAGGTATGGGCCTGTTCAGGTGGGTATGTGTATGTAGGTGCATGTGCACGCGTGTGCTCGTGCAGGCCAGGGTTCTAAGTTGTGTGTTACTCCTCACAAGCTGCCCATGCTTTTTCCAGACAGGGTCCTTTACTGAAACTGGAGCTCACCCATTGTCTAGACCACTGGGTCTCAACCCGTGGGTCTCAACCTTTGGGGAGTCAAACAACCCTTCTACAGGGGTTGTATATCAGATATCCTGCATATCAGAGATTTACACTATGATTCTTTTTTGTTTTGTTTTGTTTTTTTGTTTTTTTGTTTTTTTGTTTTGTTTTTTGGTTTTTGGTTTTTCGAGACAGGGTTTCTTAGTTCTGGCTGTCCTGGAACTCACTCTGTGGACCAGGCTGGCCTCGAACTCAGAAATCTACCTGCCTCTGCCTCCCAAGTGTTGGGATTAAAGGCGTGTGCCACCACTGCCCGGCTACACTATGATTCTTAACAGTAGTAAAGTAACAGTTATGAAGTAGTGATGAAAATCATTTTATGTTGGGGGCGGGTCACCCTAACATGGGGAACTATAATAGTCACAGCATTAGGAAGGTTGACAGCCACTGCTTTAGACAGTGACCAGTGAGTCCTGGCACCCTCCCATCTTTCCCTCCCCATTGCTATACCCAACTTTAAAAAAAAAAAAAGATTTATTTTATTTATTATATGCAGGTACACTGTAGCTGTCTTCAGACACTCCAGAAGAGGGCGTCAGATCTCAGTTCAGATGGTTGTGAGCCACCATGTGGTTGCTGGGATTTGAACTCAGGACCTTTGGAAGACCAGTCAGTGCTCTTAACTGCTGAGCCATCTCTCCAGACCACAACTCTGTTTTTTTAAACGTGAGTGCTAGTAAGTAAACTCCAGTTCTCACGCTTACACAGCAAACCGCCCACTAAGCCACTTCCCCAGGCCCTGATATTAGTTTTAAATCAGGAAAACAATATAAAAAAAATAACCAGAAGAGTCATTAACATTTGCCTCTTTCTGGGTATATCAAGAGAATATAAATACTGAGGACCTGGGTCACTCTTGCTGAGAAGAGTCTCGCTTTCTCCATTTGCTGTTTCCTTGGCATGCTGAGTAGCTAATTCCTAATGAATTAGGAATTAATGAATCTCCAGCAAACCACGAGTTGCATCTGAAGGACTGATGGGTCCATGAGAAACATTTTCATCTAACACACACCAGGGGCCACTCTCTACATCATCAACGGTTCTGCCCAACATGGAAAGTACTAGTGACATGTGGCTTCTTCACTTTAAGGTGAAATCAATTCCAATGGAAAAATTTAGCCCCCCAGCTACAGTACCCACACCCCAAGTGCTCACCAAATACACGCAATTAGTGGTTGTCATTTGAACAGTGCAAATATGGGGTATTTACTGTAGAAAGCCTTGTCAGACATGGGAGCTATAGATTGACACTATTTCTCCACTCCTTAAATCTGGGCTCGGCTATGAAGACTTTCATTGTCTTGCAAGCACGGAGCAAACAGTTTTTGGAAAATGCTTGTGTAGTGAGCTCTCTCACCTTGATATTCAGACTCCAAGACTACCATAGAGAGCTCAGGCTAGCCTACTACAGTGTGAGAAGCCCTTTTGAGGACCCCCAGTAACTCCAGCTCAGGTCCCAGATAGGTAGACACGCCCTTTATAATTTCAACTGCATGGGACTGAGTTATCTACAACCCCTCAGCTCCTGAAGACACCAAGAGGTGAGTACTGATTGCAGTCAGAGTATTTTGGATGTTGTTTGTTACCTGGCAACACTGTGGGTCAGGAAGGGATTTGTATAGCATTAGTCTGGTCTTCTGTTATTATCTTTTCTTTTAATTTTAAGATGTATTTATTTTGTGTATGTGTATGTGTGTATGCTCTATCTGCATGTACACCTGCATGCCAGAAGAGGGGGACAGATCCCATTACAGACAGTTGTGAGATGTGGTTGCTAGGAATTGAACTTAGGTTCTCTGGAAGAGCAGACAGTGCTCTGAACTGCTGAGCCATCTCTCCAGCCCCTTGTGTTATTAGGGTCTTCTCTATTACTGTTAATATTCAAATTAATAATTTCATTGGGTTTTACAAAATAAAGTGGCCATCTTTCATCATTTCTTCAGTGCTTCAGAACTGGCATTCTTTTGTAAGAACAGCTCTTCTTCAGATGGGCCGGTTGGTTATTCTAGCATACAGTTCCCCTGGAAAGGCAGGCAGCCATTAATTTCTATCCTATATTTAGCAAATAAAAATAAGGATTTAAAAATATCTCTCTTATGTTTTTTTTTCAGGTTTTATCTTTTTGGTACCTTTGTGAGGTCATTTATACATCAAGGCTGACACAACAGCTGTTGGATAAAGGTGCTTTGCCACACAAACCTGACAACCTGAGTTCAATCCCAGAATGCACAGTGACAGGAGAGACCTGACTCTCGGAAGCTGTCTTTGCATCCGTGTGGGTGCTGTGGCCATCCCCTGACAACAATAAATCAAAGAACCGTACACACAAAAATATTTTCCTTGTCACCATTATTTCAATTGAATTATTTTCCACATATAAATTATTTTATTATTTTTGCCCGCATGTATATCTATACACCATGTTCATGTTTGGTGCCCATAGACGCCGGAAGAGGGCATTAGATCCTCTAGGACAGATGGCTGTGAGCCACCAAGTGGATTCTGGGAATTGAACCAGGTCCTCTGGAAGAGCAGTCAGTGTTCTTAATTCCCGAGTCATCTCTCCAACCCCACCACTTTTAGATTTTTATTATAAAAATACAACTGGAGATTATTCTCAACAGGTATTTAAGTGTGCCACTGTCTGTTACAGCTACAAAACCCTGCAGGTCTCCAGAAGCTAGTCACCTTTTCTGGGAAGAACTTGAGACTGTTGATTGTTAATTCCGCGTTAGCTTCCCCTACCTCCTAGAAGCAAACATTCTATTCTTTGTGCCTACGAATTTGTCTATTTTGTGTACTTCATGCAATCAGGTGCAGGCCGTATTTGGATGTTTGAAACTGATGTATTTGACTTAGCATGTTCTCAAGCTTCTTCAGTGTTGCCACACAGAATTTTTTCACTTTAGGTCTGAGTAATATTCCATATTATAAATATCACATTTCTTCATCTCAGCACCCACCCATGGGCATTTAGAGTTTCTTCATCTTGGCTCTGGCGAATGATGCTACAACACAAGAGAGTTAATAGAACGCTGAGACCCTGTGTTTACTTCCTTCAGGTAAACACCAGAATGGAGTTGCTGGGCTCTGGTTACCGTAGGAGCTGTTCCGGGCTAGAACCCCCATGCTGTTCTCCTCAGCTGCACTGCCTTGCATGGCCCTGACACTGCAAGGATCCAAATGACCCTGCATCCCTGCATCGTTCCTGCATTGTTCGCCTTTTGCCTTGAGAAGTATACTGACAGGTACAAGATGGTATCTCATTGTCTCATTGAGTTAGTTTATCTTTTTTTTAATCTTTCTTCCTTCCTTCCTTCCTTCCTTCCTTCCTTCCTTCCTTCCTTTCTTTCTTTCTTTCTTTCTTTTTTTCTCTTTCTTCCTCCCTTCCTCCCTTCTTTCTTCCTCTCTCTCTTTCCTTCCTTCCTTTCTCTCTTTCTTTCCTTCCTTCCTTCCTTCCTTTCTTTCTTTCTTTCTTTCTTTCTTTCTTTCTTTCTTTCTTTCTTTCATGTATGCGAGTACACTGTCACCATCTTCAGACACACCAGAAGAGGGTACTGGATCCCATTGTAGATGGTTGTGAGCCACCATGTGGTTGCTAAGAATTGAACTCAGGATCTCTGGAAGAGCAGTCAAAGCTCTGAGCCATCTCTCCAGGTTCATCTTGAATCTTTCTTGACCTGGACCTGGAATTGTCCAGTAAGGAGGGGGGGGGTGTCCTAGACCTTTTAAATAGGAACACCGAGGTAACCTGAAGACTGTGTTGTCGCAGAGATAGACATACCTATAGGCCGGTCATTTATAAAAATGTAATTTGGAGTCCCTAAGTGTACCGTGGCACATGCACCATGCCAAGAGGGGAACTGGTATGGAACTGGTGAGGTCGAACATCTTCAAACCCCAGAAATATTAAAACTTGAGACTTGCGGGGGCGGACCTAACATCCCCTAAGTTCCTGTGCCTGCCTAGGAGCATGGAACCTGGAGACTTCCAACCATGTGGTCACATGTAAGTCAGGCATGCAGCACAGCACCTGGAGTTCTTCCCCATGCATAGAGAGCATCATCGGCATCTTAGCCTCAGCCAGTAGAATGCATTTACCCCCCAAATCCCATCCCACTCCCCACGGTTCATAGTGTCTCTGTCCACATAGAATAAAGCACACAAATTATTTCATCAAGGATTGTCTGAGCCTGGCTGTTTTTACTGAGTTGTAACACTTGGGGGAAGACCCTCTCCCCTGGAGCACTCGCAGCTGGACTTTTGGACCCACCCAGGCTCCCGTAGCTCATACAGAGGCTCACATCCGAGCGTGGGTTGGGACATTACCATCGCTACAGACCTGGCCCTGGCTCCTGTCCCTGGCCTCAAATCTTGACTCCTCCCCTAAGAGCTGTAGCTCTATTTGGGCATTCCAAGCCAGATCGGAGTTCTGCAGACCTCACTGGTCCCTGCGGGCCCCACCCATTCCGGATTTTGCCTTGTCTGGAAAAACCACAGGAAGAAAGGCAGAACCCAGAGCCACACCCAAGGACTACCATTCTCAGCTTGCTGACTTAACCCTCTGATGTGAAATCAGGTCACAAGAGTTCTTCTGCATGAGGCAACCTTCTTCTGTTTGGCCACAGCGGTGATTTTCAGGTCAGAATAGATTTCAGAACCCTCTCATCCTGTTGCCCCACTGGAGGGTAATTTCACAGCAGTTCTGCTATTCGTGGGTTGAGGTTAGTGAGGAGCACTCGATCCCTTGCTGTACTGATGAGCGTGGGGCTGTGTGTGAAAAGACCAGAAGCTGAGGCACCACTGGTCCTCACTCAGTCCCCAGCACATGGGAGGCAAGCAGCTCAGAGCAGCTTGCAGTCTTGGTTATAGCTCAGTGAACAGCTCTAGCGCTAGTCATTCCGAAGCCTCCGTGGACTCTTCGCTGAGACTTTTGGGCTAGAGGAGGTGAGGGAGTGAAAGCCAAGAACTGCTTGGAGAGGAAGCTGCTCCCTCACAGTGGAGTCTGGAGCCAAGATGGAGGAGAGACAGGTTTCCCTGGCTTTTATTTGAACACATAAGCTCCAACCCAGATCGAGAATAAGTTTTTCATTTATGTAACTACAAAAGTTCCTTTCGATGAAATATAATTATTAAGCTGAAATATTTTCCCCCAGAGAATATATAACACAAAAGTCTCTGATACATGCTATGATTGGTTCTCCCTACACACACACACACACACACACACACACACACACACACACGCTCACATTCTTGTATACGCAACAGTAGGTGTGAGCACAGAGGCCAGAGAGCTGATTACCTTGGCTATCATATCTTGGCTTCTGCCCATATTGTTTGGGGTTTTTTGTTTGTTTGTTTGTTTGTTTGTTGTTTTGTTTATTTGTTTTGCTTTGTTTTGTTTTGAGACTGGGTCTTTCTTATGGAACTTGCCAGGTAGTCTAGACACAGGGATCGCAGGTACATTGCTATGCCCAGCTTTTACAATATGGGTTCTGTGGGGTTTAATTCATGCCCTTGTTTGCAGGGCAAGCATTTTCTGAATTATATCCCCAGCCACCAATCCTTACTTTTGAAAATAAATTTGAGTTGAATTCTTGTTATTTGCAAGCACAAAAATAATGCCCCAGGAAGACAATGCCCAAGGAGTTGAGAATTTTGCTAGCATTGCCCACACTATTTTACTAAATCCTCCTTTCGAGCTTTGGGATAAGCATTCTTCCTCCCATCCGATACAGTTTAATATAGTTTAAAAGAGAACTGAGACAGGGCTCGGTGACACAGGTCACAGGCAGAGGCAGGTGGATCTCCGTGAGTTCAAGGCCAGCCTGATTTAACAAAGCCAAGTGGAGACACCCTGTCTGAAAACCCCTTAAGCTGATCACATGACTGGCTTGGGGTCGACCCAAGACTACCCAGAGTGTTTTGAGTCCAGAATCTATCCTCCAGATCACTTAAAGATTGTTTGCAATTTAAAAATAATGAAAAGCACAGTTGCTTCGCCCAAAGGGTCTGGAAGATTACCTGCAACACCGTGTGCCAGTGTGTCTGGCATCTCAGCTTCCTCTTGGGTTCAGGAAGTGGTGGGAAGCTGCTCCCAGCTTTACACCGGATCCCAACCCAATGCCCAGTTTCCCCCTGCAGAACTCCTGTTGATTTCCTTAAAAAATGACAGCTACAGCAATTAGCAGAATTGCTGAAAACCAGACCTAATGGGATGAGGAATACTAGATTTTCCAAAAAGCTACCATTTGTCAAGGAGAGGCTCTGTTTCCAGTGCCTTCCTCCCGAGGCTATGGAATTGCCTTCCAAGGTAAACAGGAGCCCCATGATTCCCCACGTGCAACCTTTATGTATCATGGAAACGATTCCATTAAAGCGTTATAAATTGAATTAAATTACTAGCCATTTTTCTTCTTAAGTACATTCAATAATAAATATGCTTCAGCAAAGCAACGTGGTCGTTACAGGCTTATTTTCACCCTGGTTCTCCAGCAACGTTCTAACGATCATCCCATTAACAGGCACGGATGCTTTTCTACATCTTTGATTTCAAAAAAAGAAAGAAAAAAAAAAACAATGAAAATTCTCCATTCCATCAGCATCTAATTGGAACATCTCTGGGGGAAGGTATTCTTTTCAAAAGCACAATTACACTGCACTTAATGCCTAGCAGTAATTCTCTTACGTTTACAGCCGGACTGCTTCTGGGAAATTAATAATGACGGTGCTAGAAGAGAGGATCGGTTGTCTCATACATTGCACAGGTACACAATCACAGGCTTACGCGGGCTTAGCTAGTTGAACCAACCACGTAGATGTGAAATCAAAGGCTATGTGCCTGAGCTGCCGATACACTTAGGTCATCATCAGACTTCCTTCTCTCCAATAAGAATTTAGTGAAGACTTGGGAGTCAGAGAAATACTTCACCTTTGCCCAAGCCATGGCTACCTCTGACGTCTCACCCTCTCTTAGACTTTACTTTTATTATTAAGTCCCTCTGGACTTAATTCTTGAGGTCTTCCATATCTCAGAGGTCCACAGAAGCCACTCACTGAGGAATCAATGCCTCTAGCAACAAGGGAATGCTCCCTTAGCCCTGTGTAGTTCCCAGATGGCCTTTTAAGGCCCGAGAATGGCTGACAATTGTCACATTCATTGCCTAAGAACCCTGTCATGGAGTTATCCTCCGCAACATACAGTGCCATCTGGCCCAAAAGCCAGGACTGGACTATCTCTGCTGATCTGCTGGCTCTATATGGTGCCGTCATCGGGAAATAGCTTTCTGTAAATGCCATAGGAGTCTCCATTCTAATGTAACAGTAACAAATCCCTCCCTGGCTGACTGGCCTTTATGATCTTCACGAGAATCACATGCAGAAGTCTCAAGGATAAGTACCGTAGGAGCTCCTGTTTCCAGGGCACCCACTACTGGGCAGGCACATGTTAAATAGCCCGTCCTCCCTGTGGGAGACAGTAGGCGAGGCTGCTGCTGGTCTGCGTGTGAAAGCGGCTGGCTCCGGATCACACAGCCATACACAGCAGAGCGGGGCGCAGAATGGGAATAAGCACCATAGGAACTGGGGTGATGTCTCACTGAGTTAAGGGCTTTCTGTACAAGAGTAAGCACCTGAGATGGATCGCCAGCATTCATATTAAACCTGGGCATGAAGGGAACACACACCTGCTACCCCATTCTGGGGGTCTAGAGACAGGCAGATCCCAAAGGCTCACTGACCAAATCAGTCTAACCAAATCAGCGAGCTCCAGATTCAGGGGGAGAGACTGTCTCAAAAAAAATAAATAAATAAGGTGGAGCAGGATAGAGGAAGACAGCTGGCATGGGGCTCTAGACTGTGCACGCACGCAGGCAAGATGCTTATACACATAAAGTAAAATAGATGAATCTTAAACGGCTAAAGGTAAAAAAAAAATAAGTGTATTTAAAAGGGGGGAAGGGTGGTAACCTCTGCTGTTCCCCAGAGCCCTGCTGAGTATGGAGGAATAGCAGGACACTTGTTTGGAGCTGGCAAGGAGGAACGAGAACACCCCCGTGGGTAGGGGATGTCAGACTCACCCCACCTTAGGAATAGGAAGCTGCCCCAGCTGCCTGGTGATGCCTTATGAGGTTCAGAAGCACCTTATGAGCCACTGAATTTGCCACTTAATATTTATTTTATTTGTGTGTGTGTGTGTGTGTGTGTGTGTGTGTGTGTGATCATATGTATGTGGATGCCTACACAGTCAAGAGATCCTTGGATTCTTTTGGACCTGGAGTTACAGGACGTTGTAGACCAGGAGCAGAACCTGGAAGAATACCTAGTGTTCTTAACTGCTGAGCCGGCTCTCTAGCCCCTGACTTTGCTGCTTTCACCCAGGGTGGGGTGGGAGCCGCTGAGTTCATGGCTCACACCTTCAGCCTTCTGTCAGACCGTGGGATCACTCGCTCCTTTTTAATTTGAAAGGCAGTGGGGCATGAGGAAAGTGCCAGGAGTTGGGGGTCTCCCAGATGGGGTCTCACTCTGCTGTCCAGCATCTGTATGGTCCTGAGCAAGCAGTTTTCACATGCAGATGCCCAGGGGTCTCAGCTACTGCCTCCTCCCACGGTGAGGGCAAACTACTTAGCACATGCGTGCCCTGTAGTGGGTGCCTTGTGTGTGTGTGTGTGTGTGTGTGTGTGTGTGTGTGTGTATGTGTGAGTGTGTGTGTGTGTGTGTGTGTGTGTTTTCACAGATGGGGGGCACATTTGCCCTGTGGCCATACAGAGGTAGAGGACAACTTGTGAGAGCTGGTTTTCTCCTTCTGTTATGTGGATTCTAGGGACTAAACTCAGGCAGCAAGTTTTTCTATTTGTAGAATCATCTCACCAACCTGGAAACCGTCACTTTTAGAGAAGACAGCGGCAGAAAATTGATGTCACCCTGTAGTCCCCGTACTCAGGCTCACAGTAGGTGCACACACTTGCACGTGACGGCAGTTTCTGAACAATGGAATTTGTTTCATGTTTCTATTTTCTACTCAGGCCTAGCAGTCATGAACAGAGCGTGAAATTTCCTGCATGAGATATGTATTCTGTGTTATTTCCTGAAAGGCATAAGACAACATTCAGAAACTGTGTATGTGTGTGATCCTGCCAGTGCACGAAGACATGTCATATAACCATGCTGACATGAATGAATGAAAGAACATGAAAACAGTCTGCCACGTCTGAGCCAAAGATTCCGTGTTCTGAATGATGGGGAGGCTTAACCACCACCTGAAGACGAACTGTTCTCAAAAATAGGAAGAGAGCTTGCAGCCGTGGAGTGTCAATACACCGGCTCTCAAGCCCTTGGAATTTGGCTAAAGCCACCGAGAGAACCCAGCCAGTTCAGACGTATCACCCGGCATCTCTGTCCTGACAGAGATGGGGGCCGGCCTCGGAGTGCCTAGATAGTCAGCACCCTAGAAGGACCAAAAGGGTGTTAGGGCTGAGGACTGAGAGACAGATCTAAAAGAAAAATCCCTCTACTCCCAGCGCACAGCCTTCTGGAAAAGCCAGCAACTGAAGAGAGAGCAGCCATGAAACGAGGTGGCGTGGGCGAGGCTCCCTGGTCTAAGCCCCAGATTCTCCACCATCTTCTTTCTATAGTCTGACCCACAGTCAAAAGGTGACACGATTTCCCTGTTACTCAGCTGTATATTTTGCCAACAGGCTGAACTTGAGCCCAGACTCGGGACATTCTTGGATACTGATAAGGGTCCTGGCCCTGAGCTAAATCCTGTAAGCCGTCATACAAGCCATGTCCCTTGGCCCCTTGCCATGCATGAATGTACATTTGCAGTGCATCTTTCTCTACCTTTATGTAATGGGAACGGCAGGCTAGAAAACACCGAATGGGGAGACAGAGACATACAGAGACATGGGGAGGAAACCGTGGGAACAAAGCTGATATTCCTCCAGGGATGTGGTTCCCCTTTTCTGACGGTGGAGTCAGGGAGGTTTGGATACCACGGACAAAGCCCAGATTGTCTGCTGAGACAACGCATGCTTTCCAAAAGTCTGTCCAGTCAAATATGTCAAAGACAATAAGAGAGCTGAGTCCTTAAAGCTCACAGGATCTATATAATCTTGAATTCCACCACTCCCCTCTCTCATGCTTAAATGGGAAGGACACCCCTCATAAATCCACCTTACAACATTGCTTACAAAAAGAACATTCTTTAAACTTTAAACCGTTTGAGTTAGACTTATGCAATGTAACTGGAGAGCCATCCAAATTCCTTATGTGCCTGTGATCAAGGCACTGATGGTGACTTGCCCTTCAGGAACCCGTGTCCACCCTTGGGTACGGTATGTCTTATCTTACCCCGGCACTTTTCCCCTTAACCCTCTTACTTAAAATCCACAGTATCTCTCATAATGAGTCTTTGGCGCTGCCTCATACTGACTCATTGGAAATCCTCTTCATGGTCAAAGACCTAAATTGTGGTTCTTCCTAAATGGGGGTTTCTAAATGGGCAGGGAAGTCTTGAGGTTGCTGTAGCCACAGGGGAGAGCTGTGTCTTGGTCTCTGTTGCTGCTCACAGGGAAAATGCAGTTTACTTTAGAAGCAAACTCCCAGGGAATCTTCCAGTGGGTCCACCTGACATTCAGCACTCCTGCCTTCCTTCCTTCCTTCCTTCCTTCCTTCCTTCCTTCCTTCCTTCCTCCCCCTTCCTCCCTTCACCCTCCCTCTTCCTTCCTTTATTTTTCTCTCTCTCTCTCTCTCTCTTTCTTTCTTTCTTTCTTTCTTTCTTTCTTTCTCTCTCTCTCTCTTCCCTTCTTTCCTTCTCTCTCTCTTTCCTTCTTTCCTTCTCTCTCTCTCTCTCTCCCTCTCTCTCTCTCTCTCTCTCTCTCTCTCTCTCCTCTCTCTCTCTCTCTCTCTCTCTCTCTCTCTCATCCTAACCAGCCCTATCTTAGGAGGGTTGGGTGGGTGTCCATTTGTAGAATTTCCCCTGCTGTCATTCTGGAGAGGTCCTAGCTCTGGTTCTCAGTAGAAAGAACACTTTCCTGCCAACCTCACCTTCCCTCAGACACTATGGCCAGACCACACTATGTCTGACCCTTCTCTGTCTCTCTCCTTGATGCCTTAGACCCCACGCTCCCTGAGCCCCATGCGACTCCTGTGGTTAATCTGGGACAGACGGCACCATGGCTCCGACATGTTGCCTCCAAACCAACAGCAGAGCTGCAGCAGCTGTTCTCTCCTCGGTTGTGGAAGTCACTGGGGACCTGCCATGTGCTGGACAGCGGGTGCAGTACACAGCTAGGCAGATGCATGCCATACCCCTCTAGTCTGGGATCTGCAACTATGCAAATGGGGCCCGGGAGATGGCTGTGCGGAGAAAGGCGGCTGTGACAGCTGTTCTTGGTTGTCATTTTGAGCACATCTAGAACGAACTACAAACCAGAAATGGAGGGTGCACCTGTGAGAGGCGTTTTGGGGGCTTGGTTTGAAGTGGATGCATTCACCTCTAATCCCGACCTTTGAGGATATAAGGCAAACCTTTAATCTAGGCCACACCTTCTGCCGGAAGCCTATGTGAAGACAGTGAAGAAGGAAGCTTTTGCTCTTTGCTTGTTCTTTCCTTGCTAGCAAGTCCATTCCTTCAGTGGACTTGCTACTTCTTCAGGATCCCACTGTCTACTGAAGACCAGTTGAAATATCCAGCCTTGTGGACTGAGGAACTTCTGGATTCTTAGACCTTCTATGCAAAGCCCACCATTGTTGGGTTAGTTGGACATAGCCTGTAAATCATTCTCGTAAACCCCGTCTATATAAAGACATTCATTCTTGAGATTCACTCTAGAGAACCCTGACTATTATAGCTGGGAACCTGAGGTCCATCCCTGGGCCCGTAGGATGCAACATACTAATTCTGTGGCATGCATGCATCCACATAAACACCTCCCTGTACCTTCCAGTAGTAAATAAATGTGAAAATATAGAATACATTTGGCATTTCTTTAAGTAGCTAAGTGGTTACTAGTGTGAGGTCAAGGATCTGGTGAGCAAGTCAATAGATATATCCCAGCATCGATTAAAACATGAAAATGATATTTTTTTTATCTCATGGGTCACAGTCCTCCTAAGTATTAAGATAAATAATAATAGGGGCTGGAGATACGGCTCAGCTGTTAAGAATATAGATGCTTTTCTGGAGGACCTAGGCTTAATTCCCACCACCTAGAAGGCAGCTCATGATCAGGTGTCTCTACCTCCAGTTCCAGGGGATCCAGTGCCCTCTTCTGGCGTCCATGGGTACTGCATACACATGTATGTGGTGCTCAGACATGGAAGCAGAACATGTATACACATTTTAAAAGATATATGATACTCAGATGTGAAATGTTGATATTATAATTTATTTATGGATAAAGTTTATTAGCATAGCATCTGAAACTTTAGAAGGATTTCTAAGGAAAATTCTTATAGGCAAGAATTTGCAATGTTGGTAGAATACCAAGTGCCCCAGGATGCAGGCAAGAGAGAGGAGAGAGGGAGAGGGGGGGAGGGAGTGGAGGGGGAGGGGGAGGAGGAGAGAGGGAGAGAGGGGGAGGGAGGGGAGGGGGAGGGGGGAGGGGGAGAGGGAGAGAGGGGGAGGGAGGGGGAGGGGGAGGGGGAGGGGGGAGGGGGGAGAGGGAGAGAGGGAGAGAGAGGGAAGGAGAGAGGGAGAGGGAGAGAGGGGGAGGGAGGGGGAGGGGAAGGAGAAGAGGGAGGGGGAGAGGGAGAGGGAGAGAGGGGGAGGGAGGGGGAGGGGAGAGGGAGAGAGAGAGAGAGAGAGAGGGAGAGAAAGGGAAGGAGAGAGGGAGAGGGAGAGAGGGGGAGGGGAGGGAGGGGGAGGGGCAAGGGGGGAGAGGGAGAGAGAGAGGGAAGGAGAGGGAGAGGGAGAGAGGGGGAGGGAAGGGAGGGGGAGGGGCGAGGGGGGAGAGGGAGAGAGGGAGAGAGAGAGAGGGAAGGAGAGGGAGAGGGAGAGAGGGGGAGGGGGAGGGGGAGAGGGAGGGGAGAGGGAGGGGAAGGGGGAGGGGGAAAGGGAGAGGGAGAGGGAGAGGGAGAGGGAGAGAGGGGGAGGGAGAGGGAGGGGGAGAGGGAGAGGGAGAGAGAGAGAGAGGGAGAGAGAGGGAAGGAGAGAGGGAGAGGGAGAGAAGGGGAGGGAGGGGAGGGGAGGGGGAGGGGGAGAGGGAGAGAGGGAGAGAGAGAGAGGGAAGGAGAGAGGGAGAGGGAGAGAGGGGGAGGGGGAGAGGGAGAATTGTTGGATTTACAAAGACCTTACTATGGGAAAATATTTAGGGAACAACAAAACTTATCGTCGTCGTTGTTGTTACTATTATTATTGTTGTTGCCAAACAAGGACAAAGGTGATGCCCAGAAATAGTGCGAGTCCCGTCCCCAAGGATCTGTTCTTAATGCCTGGACTCCTGTCTCATTGTCATGCATCCAAGCCCAAGATGGGCCTTCTCTCATAGCCCCTGTCCAGCAGTTTTTATTACAGGGCCTTAGTGCCTAATTATCTGCTGGCTTCGTCCTAAACCATTTTACCCTCGCTGGGTATGACTCTGCAGGTTCAGAGTCTCTAACCTGGCCCCCAAGGCAGAAAGACGTCTCTTCCATCCAGGCTCGTTGGGCCACTGTGTGTCTGTCCCCCTTCTCGATGTGGAAGCAGAGGCTGGGGTCACATGCCCAGCCCTGCAGCCAAAGGTCAGGATCAGCTCTCCCAGAGTGCTTAGGATAGGTGGTTTGAATGACAGGGACCTTGTCAGTCCTTTGCCTGTTCAGAGGTCACACTAGGGTTTGAATCCCTTAAGACACCCGAGTCCTACTACAGGATCAGGCGGGGTCTGCAGACTTTCCGAAACTTTATTTGAATACAGGTGGAAATTTTTCTATACCGATGACAGACACCCCACATCTGAAACAGCACAGGGCCAGTCCCCAGCAAGGCCCACGGGGTGTGGGCCCAGGATGGCGACACCATGAAGTTTTGCTGGGGGCTTTCCTCTCTGCAGCTGCCAGCTGTGAGGCAGAACTTCTCTCTAATAAACTCTGAGTTACAAAGGGGGGTGGGGAATTAAAGCTTTATCTGCAGAAACCATTTGTGGTTCAAAACAATCGCCACGCTTGCGAGAACCGTGGCAGAGAGCTCCGTGGCCGTCACAGGAACCTGCCAAGCCCTCACTCAGCACTCCAGTTGGTGGACTCCGAATGAAATGAGGAAATAATCACGGGCTAAGATGATGCCTAATTAAAGCTAAATTTAGCCAGCTCTGGCTTTTCAGAGTTGTCATGAAATCCATTTCAGCTCAGACAATAGTAACGGCAAGCCAAGAGATAACGGGGGGGGGGGGGCTTGTGTTTGAAAGGTGGGGTGTCATCAATATGGTAATTAAGGTTTTTAAAAATAAAAGGCATGATTCTCAGACCGAATGGAATGAGCAGGTCCTTGGTTGGCTCGTTCAGTAACTTTGCTGGGTTTTTCTCCCTCTCCAGCTTCAGAAATAAAAGAGGAAAGGAGATAAATGCCAGGCGGTACGGTGGCTCTTGCCATTTCTGGTGGTTCTCGTTGGTGCTGGACTGAGAAAGCTAGACTGACTCCATGACAGGCTTGGAATTGGTAGTTCAGGACCGGACAAGTCCAGGCAAGTCCAGACCTCAGAAGCTGCCCCACCACCTGGCCTGAGGCAGCATTTCCCAGACTTCTCAGCTACTTCCTCAGCAGCGGTTTTCAGTGCCCCCCTTTCCCACCTTGTTCCCCAGCAATGGAATGCCCTAGAGATGGAGTAAGACAACACCCACTACCCCAGAATCCCCTAATGTGCTTTAAATCAGGCCTTAGAGTTCACTCGTTTGTCTGTCTTGGTCATGAGAGATCTCAGCATGCTGGACTTCTGCAGAATAAAACACTCTCTGCGTTTATATACTATTTGAGGCGTGGTATCATTCTTCGGCGAATCATGGCCACTTACAGGAGCATGGTGGGGCAGTGGGGAAGACCATATGGTAATTACAAAGCAAGACAGACATTGATTTTTGTCCTTCCTCTTCCCTCTGTCAGGGAGCATCAAGGGTGACAGATACCACAGGCCTGGTATATGTAGAACCACTAGAAAGCAAGCCGGCGGGCCCTGGCTGGAAGTGTCAGCTTTGAGCTGCCCTGTAAGGCTCTGCTTCCGCCACTACATGTATCCAAGAAACACTCTGGAAGTGTCTGAAGTTTTCAGTATCTGGAAACGGAAGTGGAGGGGAAACGGAAGTGGAGGGGAAACGGAAGTGGAGAGGAAACGGAAGTGGAGAAAGGCTAATACAAGGAATGAGAATAGTTGGCAGAGCCGATACCCTTCGCTGGCAGGATTCTGACTCCCATGCGTTGCTATAAAAGGCCAGCAGATGCAACTAAGTGCCCTCTGCTCTCAGAGGTCAGAAAGGGACAAACCCGAGCATGAATTTTCCGGACATAGCTCTACAGAAAGGGCACAAGAATATGCTTGAATTTCTCTTAGAATCTTCCCATTCTTAAGAAGGTGCTTTCGTCTTTTCTAAGCTAATGTTGCAGAATTAGAAAGTATGCAATAGTGCCCCATTTTACAGACCGAGACCAAGATTTCACACTATTGATTTAACTTGCCCCGATACCAGAAGCCATTACGTAGCACATTTGAGACTCGAGCTAAAGGCAGCTAGATTATAGCCCAACATTCCTGCCTTGCTACCTCCCCTATCCAAGTGTCAAAATGCCATAAGGCCTGTGTGTCCTTATTGAAGGGCTCTAGCTTGATGGATATTTCCACATTTTTATCTACTCATTTATTTAAGTGGGTCAAGGAGAGGAAAGGGGGCTGCTGCTCCCGCGTGGAGGTCAGAGGGCATCGCATTTCTTTCCTTTGACCTCATGGGTCCTGGGAGTCAAGCTCAGGGGGTCAGGCTTGGTGCAGGTTAAGCCGTCTTGCTGATCCCATTTTGAAACTTTCGAATTATGGCTTTAAAGGATACGAACAACTGCTGTACACAATGACCCCCGCTTGCAACCCCAGGACCCAGGGTGCCGAGGGAGAAGGACTGTTTCTAGTTTGAAGCCGGCCTGATCTACATAGTGGGTTCTAGGCCAGCCTGATCTACATAGTGGGTTCTAGGCCAGTCTGAGCTACAGTTTGAGACCCTGTTTCAAAAAATCAAACAAACATACACACATACATACACACATACACACACACACACACACACACACACACACAGAGAGAGAGAGAGAGAGAGAGAGAGAGAGAGAGAGAGAGAAGAGAGAGAGATCTATGCAAAGCTACTAGTTTCAACTTTAAAAAATAAATCCAGATAATGGTAATGAAAAAAAGAGGTATTTCTCATGAAATACCTTAGCACAGTTACTCAAAGGGAGTCTAAATTACAATATTCCCTGGAGAAGTGACAATAGCGCACATTCACTATAAGGTTTTTCCAATACTCAGGAGAATTAGATCCAATGTAGAAAACCACAGATTCAGCACGTATATACCCATATATGTTTAAATCAACGTTAATAGCTTACCAGTATCCAGGAAGTCTGCCTCTTCCCTGACCTCTCAGAGAATCTGGTCTGCCAATTCTCACGCCCCACCTACCCCCAGCCCTGTACCTTGCCTGGAATCTCTGGCTCTGATTCTCAAAGCGTGGCCCAAAGAAGATTTCATGCATCAAGGCAGGGCTGATAAATGCAGTAAGTAATAAATAAAGTCTTCTTCAGGAGACATTTAAACTTAGGTCATTGAAGTAATTTAATGTGGTATCTGATAGACAATAAATTGGACCAAGAAAGATAATAAAAGCCAGGTGTCTAAAATAATTGTATCACTTCAGAGCTAAAGATTGTATTCCTAAAGCTGGTTCAATGTCTCCCTGCCCATGTGTTCTTATTATGTGACTTTGGCATTCCCTCCGTGGAAGGCCAGCTCTGTATTTGTTCCCTTGGAGTTTGGGCAGATGTGTGAGAGTGGGGAAGAGGACATTATGTAACTTCTGCCATCCTGGGACATTTGCTCAGAGAATACAGGCACCATACTGTGGAAGCAGCAGCTGCCACACAAGAGGTGACTCCAGCCTCTGTCACCTCTACCCTTCCTAGTATGTATCCACATATTAAAGGTGAGCGGCAAGCTCTGAAACCTATCATGATGCCCAGAATCTTGTATGTAATAAAATCTGTGTTTTATGCTCTAAGTGTACAGCAGCCAGTTTGATCACAGTAACATAGGAATCAATGTCCCATCTTTTTTTAAAAAAGATTTATTTATTTATTATATCTATATCAGTACACCAGAGCTGTCTTCAGACACACACTAGAAGAGGGCATCAGATCCCATTACAGATGGTTGTGAGCCACCATGTGGTTGCTGGAAATTGAACTCAGGACCTATGGAAGAGCAGTCAGTGCTCTTAACCACTGAGCCATCTTTCCAGCCCAGTCCCATCTTTTAAGATGTTCCTACCCACTAAGGTGAAGAGAGACAGCTAGAAGAATGGGAACCAAGGTAAGAATATGAATAATTTCTGTGGCAGCCCCTGTCTGTGCCCTGTCCAGATGACCGTGAACTCTTAGGGTTCCTCGAACCTAGGACCATCATGTCTTGTTGTAAGTTCTAGCAACTTGTCACGATTGCTTGAGGCTTCCAAACAGGCAGGACAGAAGGGGTGTGGGAGAGTTGGAAGTATGGCTCAATGGTTGAGATCATCCCTGCATGCGGGAGGTCCTGGCTTTGATGTCCAGCACCACACAGACAGAGACAGGATGCTGGAGGAGTTAGAACCCCAGGAACAGCTCTCAACCCAGAATGGAAACCGAGCTAGAGGATAAACATCCTTAGCCTCTTACGGCACATGGAGAGTGCCGAGGCTCAATCCATTCCGACAGGGAAGAAACCCAGTGGCTCTGCCCTCTCTGACAATCTTTTTCAAGAATTTAGCTTTGTTTAACATTTTGTCCCCTCCTCCCCTCCCCGCCCCCCCCCCATTTCCCTTCAGATGCTCCCAAGATCATCTCTGATACAAATGAGCAGTTTCAAATCCCCACTGTCCCCTTCTAGGGAAGATGCAGTGGTGGATAGGGCTGATTGGCTCTCACTGACGAAAATGACAAGAGGAGTGTAGTCAGAGACAATCCATCTGGCAGACTCAGCCCCCTCCGTAGGGCTCACACAGACTCTAACACCACGCTCCATGTGGTGTTGGCTTAAAGACAATCAATCCGAGATTCTGGATACAGTGGAAGGGCGGCAGAAAGGGGTCGTTCATTAATTTGTTTTCTGTGGCTGTGGCTGCCAGTGGCGAAACTCAGGGAGACTGCTCAGGTAAAATAGAATTTGCTAATTTGTCTAATTGAAATTCCTCAGAAAAAAGAACAGGCTCACACCAGATTGGTAAATGACTAGTAATCAGTCTCCACTTATGAGCTCTGCTTTCCTCCTGATTCTTTCTGTCATTTGCAAGCTCTGGGAAAGCCATGGGAAGGTTCAGCTTCCGGTCTGGACCATGAGAAAGAACACAGTCTCTGCCTACACTTCTCCAGGAAGTTGGCCATGGCTCTCGCCCCTGAATTAGGACCACAGCCATCACTGGACAAGCTGATTGGAAGACACGGCCTTGGGAGCTCAGCAGTAAGGAAAGATGGTGTTAACGTCACCCAAACCAAACAGCCTGGCAGTGACCAAGACCCTGAGAAAGGGGCCCTGACAGGGAGACACACAAGAAATGCCCACCACAACATAAATGAAATTAAAATAACCTAGCATTGCCAGTGTGGTAGAGCACACCTGTAATCCAGCACTCAGGGGAACATAGCAGGAGGATCATGAGTCTGAAGCCAATGTGAGCCACAGGACAAATTACAGATTAATTAAGATATACAAGGGGACCTGTTTCAACAACAGGAAAACTCATACAAATAGCGTAGTAGGTAGGGGGCTTAGTGGCTCCTGCCTATGATTCCAGCTCCCAGGAGACTTTAGTAGCTAGCTAGCTCTCTGTAGCTGTTGGTCAGCCACAGCTATGGCGTGGGAGCTTGGCAAAGTACAGATCAGCAAAATTTAAAGCAAGCAAGCAAGCAAGCAAGCAAGCAAGCAAGCAAGCAAGCAAGCAACTGTATCTCGTAGTCATTCAAAGCAATAAAAATTCCTTCTTTGGGAAAAATGTTGTAGTTCGGTGGAGACAATAAAATCCCTTAAATTGGGCAGTTTCTTTTTTCTTCTTTTAATGGTGTATTGGTTCTTTGTGAATGTTATATCATGCATCCCAAACCCACTCATCTCCCCATCCATATCCACCCTATGCCTTTGAAACTTTCTCCAAAAGAAAACAAAAATAAAATAAAATTTAAAATATAACAAATAACAACAGCAAGAACAACAACATATCCCTGTGGAAGCTGCGGTGTGTCACAGTGTGTCACACAGTGTCTTAGCTGGAGGTTTCACTACTGTGAAAAGATACCATGACCCATGGCAACTCTTATAAAAGGAAACATTTAATTGGGGCTGGCTAATAGCTTCAGAGGTTCAGTCCATTATCATCATGGTGAGAAGCATGGTGGCATGCAGGTAGATATGGTGCTGGAGAAGGAGCAGAGGGGTCTACATCTTGATCTGAAGGCAACCAGGAGACTATGTCAGTGGACATAGCATGAGCTCGGTAGACATCAAAGCCCATATCCACACTAACACACTTCCTCTAAGAAGGCAACAGCTACTCCAACAAAGCCACACCTCCTCAGAGTGCCACTCCCTAGTGTAACAGTAACTTTTTTTTTCTCCTGTAGTAATTGCCACCATCTGCTAACCTAGGCTTGGTCTTGGAAGCTTCTAGCCTCTGTACAATCAAATCTAGACCTAGGGGGCTGGAGAGATGGCTCAGCTGTCAAGAGCACGGACATCTCTTCCAGAGGTCCTGAGTTCAATTCCCAGCAAACACATGGTGGCTCACAACCATCTGTAATGGGATCCAATGCCCTTTTCTGATGTGCCTGAAGACAGCTACAGTGTTCTCATATAAATAAAAATAAATCTTTTAAAAAAAATCTAGATCTAGAATGTTTTTAGCATCTGAAACTTGCTGCTGAAAAAGGTTACCCTTTCTAGTTCTTTCTGAACCCTGACTGTCTGGTTCAATTTAGCTGTTCTGACTCAAAACTCCTCTCCAAGCTGACTGACTGACTGATTCAATCTTTCTTCTCTCATCTCACCTCTCTCTCTCTCTCTCTCTCTCTCTCTCTCTCTCTCTCTCTCTCATTGCTCTGCTTGGCCTGATACTAACTTTGGCAATCTGCTCTAATCTTCTGGCTCCTCATTCTCTGGCTCCTTCTGTCTTCATCTAAGTCTAGCTTGTTCTCTCTTTCTGCAACCTGTCTCTGTATAACTCTCTTGGTAAAACATTTCCCTTCCCCCCTTCTCTCTCTCTCTCTCTCTCTCTCTCTCTCTCTCTCTCTCTCTCTCTCTCTTAAATATCATCTTTTTCATGTCTGTTCTCATGTGAGTTGGACATTTCCTATTCTGTTAAATCTTTTTCTGATTCATCACTTTGTCTGTCACTCAATTAGATATCACTTTCAAACACGGGTGCTTCCTTCTACAAACTTTACTTCCATTGTTTGAGATTAAAGGTGTGTACTAAGGGCATGACTGTATTCCAGCCAGAGGGATTAAAGGTGTGTGCTTAGGGCTGAGATACACCACAACTAGAAACAGATTTTTTTTCAGTAAATAACCAGAATTGGGGTTTACAGTGTGATACTATATCCTACGGGCCAAGCATCAGACACATGAGTCTTTGAGGGCCAAACATATTCAAACTACCACACACAGTATACCCTTTTCCCCTAACAGCTTTACTTGTAAATGTTCATGCAATGAGACCTTGGTCAAGGCCTCTGGTTTCTGCTATACCTTCAATACACTATCAGTAGTCTCTCAGATATTGTGTTATTGCCTTGGGCATGGATATCCTGCAACTTTGGTTGTGCAGGACTGGCCCCTCCACATGTTGCTACAGTTCACAGACAGGGTAGATGTTGGGGTGGGCCAGCTCACAGCCCTGGATCTGGGCCTGGGTGGTAGTTGAGTTTGTCAGCCCCCATCTCTCCCACCCTCACGCCATCGGAGTCAGCTGCCTCACACCTGTACCACCAGGTTCCAGCTCTCCAGCACTGCCAATTGGGTAGTTTCTAAACACAGGACATTTGTTTTTCCCAATTCTGGTTGCTGGGAAGGCCAACATCAAGGTGCATGACCAGAACCAGTTTCAGGAAGCATAGAGAATACCTTGTTTCAGGGCTTTATGGGCTGCGAGGGTCAATGGGGTCTCTAGGCTCTGATCCTACTTATCAGACCTCTACCCTCATGACCTAATTGCCTCCCTGAGGAGTCCCTCCAAATACCATCACACCATCACCTTGAAAAATGCTATTCCGGAACACTAATTTGGAGGGACTCTGGCCTACTTAATCTATAATTTGAAAAGTCCAGGTTGATAAATTTATGCTATTAAAGTATGTTCCAGAGGATGAAGCACTGGGTCAGAGAGTAAGAGCATGCACTGCTATTGCAGATGCCTGGGCTCTATTCCCAGCAACCGCATACGGAGTCTTAACTGTAAGTCCAATTCAAGAGGATCCAACACCCTTTTCTGTCCTTTATAGACAGTAGGCCTGGAAGTGGTGTGTGTGTGTGTGTGTGTGTGTGTGTGTGTGCATATGTGTGATGCAAGATATTTCCTCTCCGTTCACATTGAGACAGCGAGAGGCCAGTGATTGGAAGGGAGAGAGGAGGAGGAGCTAAGAGAAGGAGGGGCGGAGAGAAAGGGAGCCTGGGACCTGCAGGAGAGAGCAGTGGGGGAGGGGACGAACAGATCCAGATGGCTAGGATGTGTTTCTGGTGTGCTGAGAGGTTAGAAATATTGGAACTTTATCATTGAAATTTGGCATTATGTAATTGGGAGTTTCATATACATAAATATATTTGGTTAACTACTCAAGTTTAAGAGTCATGCTTTGCTGGAGACTTGGAAAGAGTGGGTGCTGGTCAAGAGAGAGAGACCCGCTAGGACTTGGAGCAGAGGCCTGGCAGGGCGGTACTCTATTTTAACCTTTCCCACTACATATGTGTAGGCAAAACACTCACGCATGTAAAATAAAAATAAGCAAGTGTTTAAAGAAATATGTGTCTAGGAAGATGGATCACCGAGCAAAGTACTTGCTATGCACGTACGAGGACCCAAGTTCAGATCCCTCAGCAGCCACCTATAAAGGTCAAGTGTGGGAGCAAGGGTCTAGAGACAGGAGGATCCCTGGAGCTCGGGGGCCAGTCAGCCTAGCCAGCTAGCAAGCTTCAGGACCACAGTGAAGGCATACAGAGTGACACCCAGTGTTGACCTATGGTCTGCACATGCACACACAGGCCATGCGCACCCATGCATCCATGTGCATGCCACATACCACACACACACACACACACACACACACACACACACACACAAGTGCGCCTCGTTATTCAGGTATGGCAGAATGAATGTAGCAGGTGGCCACATGCCCCCCTACCCCCCCACCCCCCCACCCCCGTGTGTGTACTGGGAAGGTGGAGGATTAAGGGGAAGTGCAGAAAGAGATCTGCTGTGGTTTTCACAGAAAGGAATGGCTGCCGTGGATATGTTCAGGCAGCTCTGGAGTACACTTTAACCTGTGTAGGGCTGGGGTGGTAAAAACCTGAGTCCTGGTCTCAGAATCAGCCTGTGGAATCAAAGTCCAGGGAGGGAGCTGGTTGGGCTGGACTCGGGAATCACACACTTTACATCTACAAAGCGTGTTTGCTCCCAGGTGAGCTGTGTGCAGCTGTATGTAGCTGTATGTAGCTGTATGTAGCTGTATGTAGCTGTATGTAGCTGTGTGCAGCTGTATGTAGCTGTGTGCAGCTGTGTGCAGCTGTATGTAGCTGTATGCAGCTGTATGTAGCTGTATGTAGCTGTGTGCAGCTGCATGTAGCTGTATGTAGCTGTGTGCAGCTGTATGTAGCTGTATGTAGCTGTATGTAGCTGTGTGCAGCTGTATGTAGCTGTGTGCAGCTGTGTGCAGCTGTATGTAGCTGTATGCAGCTGTATGTAGCTGTATGTAGCTGTGTGCAGCTGTATGTAGCTGTATGTAGCTGTGTGCAGCTGTATGTAGCTGTGTGCAGCTGTATGTAGCTGTATGTAGCTGTATGTAGCTGTATGCAGCTGTATGTAGCTGTATGTATCTGTATGCAGCTGTATGTAGCTGTGTGTAGCTGTATGTAGCTGTATGTAACTGTATGTAGCTGTATGTAGCTGTATGTAGCTGTATGTAGCTCTAGGAAGTGGCTAACACCTTGGGGTGGTCCTTCTCCCAGCCTGTGAGGCCTCAGATGTCAAAACATTGAGAATACAGAGAACAAGGGAACAAAGTTAATGCACTCTCCTTCTGGATGGAGATAGAGAGCCTGGACAGAGGGTGCATATCAGAGGCTGAGAACCCTGCAAAGTAACTGTTCACAGTAACTCCCCCTTGGGGGAAGAAAACTAGAATTTGATGGGTTCTCAAAGGAGTGGTGAGTGTGTCCCTCATCCCTCTGGTGTCTGCTGAGCTGATTGCAGGGCGAGCTGGGCGTGGACAGAGACAGAGAGCCTGGGGAATGCCGGCTCTTCAGCTGAGAGGCCAAAGGGAAACGACTTCCTTTTCCTTTTTCTCTTTGTCTGACTCCTGCATTCATCAGTTGGTCTTGGGATTCCTATGACCATGGGACCATAGGTAGCAGCAGCGGTGGCTCTGAGGAAGGAGGGCGGGGTCTGTAGTCTCATGAGGGAGAGACAAACCGCTGTGACCCTTCAGCTCTCTGGTTCCTGCTGTGGCCACAGTTATAGAATGTGTATGGCTGGACTGGGGGAAGATAGAGTTCTGGATTTCTGTCAAATAAACAAAGGACTGAGTTCCAGCAGTTCGAAGGGCCAAAGAGAGCTGGTGTGAGAGCAGAAAGCTGCTCCTAACCTTCTGGGCTCCCTGCATACCCGGGCGAGGTGTGGATGCCTGTGTGTGGCCCCGAATACACCCAGATTTCACTCAAGCAATCCATGAAGACATTGAAGTAAACTATGGAGCAGACTGCCGCCTAAGCTGCAGGCTGGACTGAGGGCTACGCATCTGGGACCGATCTGAACAGCAAAGGCCTCAAAAGCTGACCCAGAGACCACAGAGCTGGGTGAAAACTGAGGTCGGAACCCAACTGCGTTGATGGCCGGCTGAAAGAACGTGTCAGCTCTCTCCACAGGATCCGGCAGCGCTTAACATAATGTTTAGAATGTCCGGCCTGTGAACCGGTGCTCGACGGCGTGCGGAGAGGCAGACAGCCCTCTGAGGAGCTCTCAGAGATGCCGCTGCTGTGCTGTGCTAACACAGATGTCGGGGTCCTTCAACAGAGGGGTTAAGGCAGCTGCTGACGACATGATGCCCCAGAGTTGCAGAAAGTTCTTGAAATAAGTGTAGCCACAGAAAACCTCAGCAGTGAGCTGGAAAGTTAGAAGCAACAGCAGCTTTAGAACTGAAGAATAAAACCACTGACCTTTGAGAAAAACTGGAGCTGAGGTAAAATGAATCTATTCATCAAAAGACGGTGTGTGTGTGTGTGTGTGTGTGTGTGTGTGTGTGTGTGTGTATGTGTGTGTCGGGGGTGGTGGATGCAGAGTGCTCATGACTTTGGAATGTGTCAGTGGAAAGTTGTCACTCTGAAGGAGGGATTTAAAAGAGTTTTGTTTGTTAAATTACTAGGGCCTAGTGGCTTATGGGGACAGTAACAAAACTAAAGTTTAACTTTCTTATCACTATGGTCTAAAGAGAAGGAAAGGCTTAATATATGAAATACTTGTGAAGGAGTAATGGCTAGAAAATTCTCCCAAATTTGATAAAAACGAATAAATCTTCTGGAGTCACTAAGTTCCTCAAATAACGGGCAATATGTCCAGCTGCGTCGCCACGAAACCTCTGAAAACTGAAGAAAGAGAACAAAGAAATCCTGAAAGCAGCCAGAGGGCCACAGCCGCATGCCTCCCAGGAGACTGGCATCTGGATTGGCTACACTTATACAAAGGAGGCAGGTTCTGGAACGGGCCGTACAACTAACATGCTAACAGAAGGAGCCCCAGGCTGGAGCTCTATTCTAGCAAGGAGCCCCTCTAGGAGAAACGGGGGTTGTGCGTTTGGTCTAACACTTTGTTATTTGGTTCCCAAAATTACGTGGGAATCCGCACGTGCACATGTAAGACACTGAGGGTCCCTGCCCCCAGTTGGCTCTGATTGGTAACTAAAGTTGCTGGCAGCCAATGGCTGGGAAGGGAGACGGCGGCTAGACTTCAGTTTTCCCAGGCAAGAGAACCGAGATAGGTAGATGAGAGAACTGTCTTTCCAGGAGAGGAATAAAGACTAGGCCTTAGGAGTGCCGAAGAGAGAGAGTGGATCAATCATGGAAGAGTGACCCCAGACGCCCCCCGCCCCAATTTGCTCTAGGGCAACAAAGATGGAATATAGATTTTAGTAAGTAACAACTCAGGTACATTGGAGGGGAGGTGTTAGCCACATAGAGCTTAAGAAGTGGCCCATTCAATAAGTTGCTAAAGGCATATTAAAATATAGAGGCCGCACATGTGTGTGTCTCATTCGGGAACCCAGAATATTGGGGCGGGGAAGGAGAAATGTGTGCCGCCACCACCAGGCTGATTTGAATTCGATTAATTGACTACTCCAACAAATAAGACAAAAAATGACATCGGAGCATTTACTGGTGAATGGTGAGTTTGCTAGCTGACCCGCCCTGAAAGAATGTCCCAGGAGCTTCTTCTGGCAGAAGGAAATGAGAGAAGGGAGCTCAGAGAAAACAACAGAAATTGTACAATTTTGGTATGTAGCAGGTTGTTCTACTGATTGCTGGAGAGAGGCAATTAGGACAATGGTTAGTGGGGCTTTCTCTGAAGGCAGTCGTAGTATTGGAAAGAATGATTAAAACACTCTGTCTTGGGCTGGAGAGATGGCTCAGCGGTTAAGAGCACTGACTGTTCTTCCGAAGGTCCTGAGTTCAAATCCCAGCAACCACATGGTGGCTCACAACCATCTGTAATGAGTGATTCCCTCTTCTGGAGTGTCTGAGGACAGCTACAATGTACTCATAAATAAAATAAATAAATCTTTAAAAAAAAAAAACCCACTCTGTCTTGGCGAGGCGTCTAGGCTCACCCTGAGGAGCGGAAATATTTGAAAATGAGAATTGAAGAGCTACAAACGTTGTTCTTGCACACAAATCCGAACAATCCCACACAAAATGATGTAATCCTATTATACAACATACAGGCAAAGTATTCTCTCAAGCCACACTAGAACTCAACTGGAAGTTAGGCAAGAAACCCCAAAACACTCAGAGAAAAATAAAGGTATTGAGAACAGGATAGTGAACACATATTTAAATAATGTTCAAAAATGTAGGAAAAAAAAAGAAACTAAAACTGTGAAACAGAACAAATAAGAAACAAGTGAGAAAATTGGTCGTTCACATCCAGAAGTCTTCATAACTATGCTAAAATGGAAACATCCAAGTATGTCAATTAAGAGATAAGGATTGTCCGAACAGTTAGAGGCAGAACCCAACCGGGTGGCATTTATATGACTCAGCTTGAAATGACAATACAGATAGGTCAAAGGTAAAAGGGTGAAAAGTATATAATATTTAGAGAAGAAAATATGGGCAAGGCATGACAAATGGGTTACTACAGCAAGAGGAGATTACAACCTTAAAGATTTATACACGACAGGCATAAGAATACAGAAAGGGAAAGCAAGACAAGACAGTGAAGGTCAAAGTGGACGAACCCACACCGAAGACCAGACAACTCAACGCTCTTCTCCGATCCACTGAGCTAATCGGTAGAAAGCCAAAGAAAGACCCATCCAAAGAGCCAAGCAACATCCTCCAAACACTGCCCCAAACTGGCGTTCACACAGCGCCCCACCCAAGACACCAAATGCTCAGTCTTTAAAGTCCTTGAGAAACACACCCACCACTGCAGGCCCCAACCTGGGAAAGACAAATTTGAAAGAATTGTAATTATATGGAATATTTTCTCTGACCATGACAGAAATTTCAAATTCAATGAGACCAATAACTTGAAAACACTGGGAATTAACCAATGATTGCTAATTAATGTACATACAAACAGAAGCTTCCGGGGCAGTGAGGGACTGTACCCAGAGTGAACGGCAACAGGCACGTTGTACATATCAACTAAAGCCATGCTCAGAGAGAAACTCAAAACGTGAACAAAGGAGCCCAAATCAAGGAGATGGCAAAAACCACGTCAACGCTGGGCATGAGGTCTCATGCCTGTCACCACAGGACCTAGGAAGCTGAGAGAGGGTAGCCACGAGTTCAAGGTCAGCCTGGACATCACGTTCTAGAAAGTTTAGGCTACAGAGTGAGAGAACAAAGCAAAATGTTAAAAATTCACAGTGAAAATACAAAGAAAGAAAATAGAAATAAGAGTGTTATTTTTCCCTTAAAATCATAAAGTTCCTAATTTTCTGAAAAGATTGCAAAAAAGAAAACAAAATACTAACGTGAAGAGTAGGAGAGAGGGGGCTGGTTGGGACTCTGCAGAGCGTGACGGCATAAGACTCAGTGTGAGGAAGAGAAATGAACACCATTCTGACTATCAAAAACCGAACTCACAATTTAAATTTTCCAAAAAAGAAATGATTAGTTTTAAGTTTGTACTAAAACATTCCATTTGATTGAATAGTGACAATTCTATGGAATATTTTCTAAGAAACTGAGGAATGCTTAATTCATTTACCTTGATTCTCTTTTCTTTTAGTCTTTATTTTGTTGTTTGTTTTTGTTTTTTGTTTTGTTGTTGTTGTTGTTGTTTTGGTTTTTTTTGTGTGTGGTTTTTTTTTGTTTTTTTTTTTTTTGTTTTTTTGTTTTTTTGTTTTTTGTTTTGTTTTTTGAGACAGGGTTTCTCTTTGTAGCCTTGGCCTCTCCTGGAACTAGTTCTGTAGACCAGGCTGGGCTTGAAGTCATTAGAGATCTGCCTGCTTCTGCCTCCTGAGTGCTGGCATTAAAGGTGTGTGCCACCGCTGCCTGGCCCAACCTTGATTCGCAAAACAAAGAGTTAAAGAAAAGAAAACTGTGGTCCAGTTTGTATCTTGAACACAGATGCAGAAGTCCTTACCATTATTCTGGAAACTTGTATAAATATATAATGATAATAAATAGACCACCCCTGGTGGATTTCTACTGGGTTATATCAAATTATCTCAGTATCCAAAGATCATCAGTGTAATGTCCATAATTCAAAGGAAAAAGCCACATGATCATGTCAATTAATGGGGTAATAACATTTCTTATGACCAACATCAATTCATGATTGCAAAACACACTTACACCAAACCCTAAAGAAGGGTTGTAAGTTCTACTTAAACCCCTAAATAAACAGAAAAGCACACCATATTCATAAACGGAAGATAAAACTGCAAAATACGTTATTCCCAGCGCACGTGTAAGTCAAAAAATAAACTCAATCAAAATCCCAAGAAGAGTCTTTGTAGATAAGAATAAGCTGTGTAGAAATGTGCGGAAAGCAAAAAAGTTAGGGTGATCAGAACAAAGTTGAAAGGGGTAGTGATGGAGAACTCAGACTTTCCAAGTTCAAATCTTCTGTCAACCTAGAGACATGGAGATCAATACAGCAAATTCTGCCTTGCAGAAATCTCAAAGCCACTGCTCTGGGTGAAAGGAACCAGGCTCGAAAGGCAATCGTCTGGATGATCAATATATGTGACTTTCTGGGAGAGACAAAATTTTGAGCACGGATGACAGGCAGGCTGCTGAGGGAGGTTGGAAACACCAAAAATAACATCATGCACTTCTCTGGGGCGATACACAGTTTTGTGATCCCACTGTGGTAGTTACACAAACCTGCACGTGAGTTAAAATTGATTCACTGGAGGCTGGAGAGACAGCTCAGTGGTTAAAACCTTACATTGCCCTTGTAGGAAACCTTAATTTGGTCTCCAGCACCGTTGTTGGACAGTCATAACTGTAATTCCAGTTCCAGAGGACGGATGATCACCCCTGTGGACTCTGTGGACCTAGACCCACGTTCATGTCATATACGCAGATCCATGTGTGCATGCACACACATAACCTTAAAATACTCTTTAAAAATCCATGCAACTGTATGTATACCATGTGCACGCATGTGCAAGTAGAGGCCAAAGGTCAATGTTGGGTATCTTCCTCGATTGCTCTCGACTTCATTATTTTTGATAAGTCTCTTATTAAAGCTGTGCTCGCTGCTCTGGCTAGTCAGACTGGCTAACGAGCCTCAGGGAGCCTCCTGCTTCTATCTTCCCAGGGCTGGGGCCGCAGACACACTTTGACCTGTCTAACTTCTAAGTGAATGCTAGAGATCAGACTCAGGTCCTTGTGACTGTAGAGCAAGTGGCCTTCCTGCTGTGCCTTCTCCCAGGTCTCACGGTCAGCTTATCAGATGATTATTGCTAAAGCTGGATCTGAAGCACTCGCCAAGGCTAATGTTCTGAAGACTTGGTCACCAGCCTGTAGGGCTCTAGGGAAAGGGCAGAAGTTTTAGGAGGAGCAACCTTTCTAGTAGAAGGAAGTTAGGTCACTGGGGGACATCCCTCCCAGCGGGACCTGGGATACCAGCCCCTCCCTTCTCCTTTTCCTGTATCCTGGCCACCAGGATATCAGTGGCTCGGCTGTAGCCTGGGCCCTCACCTCAGCTTCACACAGCCCCTAAGCAGGCTCAAGGCAGCAGGGCCAAGGAAAGCAGGCTGAATGAAATCCCTCAAACCGCGTACCCAACGAAGTCCTTCTGCCCTTTCTGTTGTTGATCTTGGGCATTTTGCAAGAGCGATAGCAATCTAATACAACCCTTCAAAAAGTAAAATAAGAAAAACAATCGCAACCTACCATGAAGAAGAAAGTTGCCTATGATGTGAAATTTCGCAGGCAAAGCTTGACAAGAAATGAGGGGGAATAAAACAAAAAGAAGAAAAAGAAAATATTACCTTAAGCAGAGATTCACAAAACTTGATATTCCTAAGAGTCATCAGAAGGATCTGTTACCATTTTATTTCTGGGGCGTCACCCGGCTGTTCTGCTCTCAAAGCACATGTGGTCGGAGCAGAGACCAACCACATAGCTCTTCGGTTACCCTGACAACTCAGGTATATAGATGCGTGCTCCATCATGTCAGCTCACAGGGGAACGGACTGCGTCCAGCAAATCAAAGAGGCACTCTGGAATCGCTTACGTGGCTAGGACTTAATTTTCCTTGCGAGAGTACATTTGCAGTGCTTAGGCCTGCTGCAGACCATAAATACAGCCGCTGCCTGCTAGTGGGCCCAGGCTGTTTTATCTTTCTCTCTTCACACAGTGAAATCGTTCAGCTGAACGTCCCTGGGTCTTCTAGGGCCATCAACAAAGAGCATGAGTCGTCAAGAAATAAGTTACGAGCTGGCTGACCCGCTCCAAGTGATTGGTGGAACATTTAATTTTTTAGATCTGTTTTTCCGAAAGCACAGGGAAGGAGGCACAACCGAGAAAAGTAGCCACATATGGAAGTCTTGAATCTGGAAAACACTATCAAAAACAACAGCAACCTTTGCCTTCTTACAGATGCGGTTTGCCGTCAGCCAAACTTTCCAACTGTGTTTTTAAAGCATCTCTGAGGGGGCTGCGGGTGATTTTTTTTTTTTTTCACGGCTTAAGAAAAATAAAGCAACCGCTTAAGTTTCCTCATCACTTCCCGTCCTCCAGAACATTCTACTGTGACTGTTGGGGTGCTGCCAGCTAAGTTGCCACCCGGCTTGCCAAGTACAAACTGGCAAGTGGCAAAAACAGGGTGCTTTGGTCCCGGTGATGCCAGCTTCACGATCAGAAGACACAAAAGTGTCACAGAGCTGATCCACAGGAACGCCGTTTTTCCGCCAGTTAGCCAGCGCTCAGACCAGAAATCCTGAGGCAGAGGTCCTTCCATCTACAGATCTGCCTGTGGATTCCTGGTGTCCCCTGGGTGTCCCCTGGGGGTCCCCTGGGTGTTCCCTGGGTGTTCCAGCACAGACCCCATCCACATCCGCTCCCTCCTCAGGGGGTAAACAAAAGTCCCTGCTTTCCCTCCACAGCCCAGGAAGTAGATTTGGCTCAAGGACTGGAGCGTACTGATGAGAAAGGACATGTCTTCTCCCACCTTGACATCCTTGGGAGCGAGAAACCCCAAGCCAGCAGGCCTGTTATTAAAAAGTCATGTCTGGCCGGGCGGTGGTGGCGCACGCCCTCAATCCCAGCATTCGGGAGGTAGAGGCAGGCGGATTTCTGAGTTTGAGGCCAGCCTGGTCTACAGAGTGAGTCCTAGGACAGCCAGGGCTACACACAGAGAAACCCTGTCCCTGGGGGGTGGGGGGAGTCAGGTCTGAAAGCAAAAAGCACAAAACGAGCACACTTTGGAAAGCAGCTTTGACTTGGAATGTGGTTTCCCACCATCCTCACCACACATCTGTCACTGCTAGCCTTGGTATTTCCCAGAATTTTATTATTATTATTATTACTATTGCCAGCTTTCTCCAACCTTGGCAACAATGGCAATGCCCTTCAGAGGGTGAGTGGATACGTTGGCACACCCCTGCATGGGAATGCTATTTAATGGTTTTTTTTTAAAGTTGGGGGTGGGGCTCAGAGGCAAAGCTTTTGCCTGGTATATAGGTCTCCCTAGGTCTCACCTCGAGCAGCACAAACCAACCAACCAACAAACCCCCCGGGGAAAGTGTCCCCAGAGGCTAGCATTCCATCCTTCCAAGTAGTGGACATTCTAGAAAAAGCAAAACTTTGGAGACAGTGAAAACAGTAATACATAGTGGATGAGGGCCAGCAACAAATTGGTTGGGGATCAAAGGGTGGTGTTCTATACGACACTGTTCTAGTGGACACTCAACATCCGGTACTGGTCAAAACCAATGGAATGGTCAATACGAACAGTGATTCCACTGCTGACTGGAGACTCCAGCTAGCCACAATGTGTCAATATTGCTTACCAGCTGTTGCAGATGTCATACTAATGAAAGGAATTAATGAGAGGAAGTTTGCATGTGTGTGCATGTGCACATATGTCTGTGTGTGTGTGTGTGTGTGTGTGTGTGTGTGTGTGTAAGGATGGAAGGAACTTTTTATACTTTCTGAAGCAAACACAAAGTCATGAAAATTATGGGGACCTGAGAGGGAAAACGAATCTGATTGATATCTCTCACTGATGGGAATCAAGAAATCTAGCACTCTTAATACCGCTTGCTGTGAAGACTACCGCCACATAGAACATTTATTTTAAATGGAAATATTTTCAAATAGGGTGTTCAAGATAATAACAAACCAAGCCTGAGTATACATGTCTTAGTTTGGGTTTTATTGCTTTGAATCGACACCACGCCCATGGGCCATATAAAGGAAACCATTTAAGTAGGGCTGGTTTACAGGTTCAGAGGACTAGTCGGTTGCTGCGGTCATGGCGGGAAGCATGGCGGCACGCAGGCAGACATGGTGCTGGGGAAGGGGCTGAGAGGTCTACATCTGGATCAAAGGCAGCAGGAAGGGAGATTGACAGTGGGCCTGGCTTGAGCATCTTAAACCTCAAAGCCCACTCCCAATGACAAATTTTCTCCACTACCACCACACCTACTCCAACAGGGCCACGCCTCCTGATAGTACCTGTCCTCCTACTCCAACAGGCCACGCCTCCTGATACTACCAGTCTCTCCTACTCCAATAGGGCCACACCTCCTGATACTACCAGTCCCCCCTACTCCAATAGGGCCACACCTCCAGATAGTACCAGTCCCTGAGCCAACACCGCCATTTTCATTCAGAGTACCAGAGGACATATTGTTGAGTCTGGATTCATTCCTCTTCAAGGCATTTCCTGAGATGCTCACACATGGAACTACTAGCTCAAGCTTAGAGTGAAGGCGCCCTGCACCCCTGTCACCTGAAGTCTTACAGTTATTAACAGTAACCCTGCCCTGCCTGCCTCAGGAACCATCTTGTGATCACATTTAGATTTCTAAACAACCCTTTGAAAATAGTAGCTTCGGAACTCACCGAAATCCTTCTCTGACCATCACGAAGCCCGCGGTGCGCCTCCTCCTAGAGCTCACCCGCGCCCGCATCTCTGCTGTGCTTTCCGCTTTCCCCCAAAAGCCTCTCTATTGACCTCCAACCTAAACTTGTGTGTGTGTGCTTGTGTGTATTTGTGTGTGTGCTTGTGTGTGTGTATCTGTGTGTGTGCGTGTTATATCTCCTTTTAATGAACACCAAATCTGCTCCATACCAGCTCGTCTTGGCATGATTTTCTGCAGCAAACTTAAGAATCTGGCTTTACCTGAGAGGAGGTCCCGAAGGGATGAGGGGAAGTCCCTAGGCTGCTCCCAGTGGCAGTGTGAGGCACTTGGCCCTGTCCCCATACTACTGACACTTCTTTCAATTCCTCTTCAAATCTAAAATTGCTCAAAAATAAAGTTTATTAAAGAAAACATAAACACATATCCAGAGAAAGTCTGGCAGGGGGCTTCCTGTCCTGGCCAAAGCCATACATCAACACCAGTTTCCTGCGCCTGCTTGGCTTTACTTCCACAATGACTCACAGACCTGGATTCTCTGAACTCTGAGGATTCCGACTGTATGAGGTGGGCACTCCTACTCGTGGCCTCACTCAGGCATCTTCTGTCTAGCAAAAATGCTGCAAGCTTCCCTTCCAGGCTTACCCACAGAGCCTTAAACTTTGTGTCTCTGAGAGACATCTTTAGCATCCTCACGGTGGAGGTAACCACACCATCTGTCTCCACTCTGTCCTGGTGCCCACTTAACAGCTTCTTCAAAGTACCGGGCAGACTCCAGGCATTGGGGGCACCGCTAAACTCCTGTTTGTGGGGTTTCCGTCCAGTGGAAGCGTTCTGTGATAAATCTCTTCGTTCTGAGACTGACCCACAGTAGGAGTTCCTTAAGTACCCGCCACTGCAGGTCATAGCCCACCGCCTCCTCAGGCCAAAGGAGGCTGCGATCACTGCTGGTGGCACGAGGGCAGGAATGGCTGCAGTGCCTCCACTTGCCAGCAGATGGCAGCAGCGACAGACTCATGCCCGTGTATTTCCGCGCTTCCGACCGAGGAGGGGAGGGCTGGGCTGATGAATGGGAGGCTCAGCCTCTTATCCTCCCGGATCACAACAAAAGCCTGTTCTCGCTGAGGAGTGTCTGGGAAAACAGAGCTCCTTATCTTATCGTAGCATCTCCTGCTTTGTCCTTTCAAAAGCAGCCACTTAACCCCCTGGAGCAGGGAGACAAATCCTTCCATCCGTCGCCAGCTCCACAAAACAGACCTGAGATCCCCAGGCTGAAGAGCAGAGAGAGAGAGGGCGGCAGAACTCGAGAGTTCAGAGGTCCTCAGAGTTCAGGAGCAGAGGAAGGAGCTGTCAGGAAGGGTCAGGACACCTCCGAAAGCGCTTCTTGGCCCTGACAGGGTGGGTGGTACAGGTCACCCGGGTTCCTGGGAGAAGCCAGGCTTCTGGATTTTCGTGTGACACTGCCCTATTTTCAAATCACAACGGTGTCCCGTCCCGGGGGCCCCCCGACGACTTTGTCTGCCACCTGGATTTGGTCTGAGCCTCAGGGTCACGCCCTAGACAGGTCAGTTCAACAATTTCCAGATAAGTGACAAGTTCCGGTGGCAGCTCCAGGAGGAACAGTGCCTCATCCAAGGTCACTTGGTGAGCCGCGTTCTCTGCAGGCTCGACCAGCCCGGAAGGCTACATCCTGCTGTGGGAGGGGTGGGAGGGGTGGAAGGGGTGGGAGGGGTGAGCGGGCAGGGCTAAAACGTCTCAGAGGACTGCAACCGAATTCTTACCCTTCGACTACCTAATAAACAGGGACATTCATCAGGCACAGACAGCACCCCATGACTTCCTTTACTCCTCAGAGTCACCCACCCGTGAAGGCATCATTGCAGATAACGTGGCCTCTCCTGAAAGTCCAGCGGTGTGACAGTGCATGACCTGGCTGCATCCTCAGCTATCATTACAGGGTGGGTAGCATCACAGCATAGGAAAGGAACATGGCTGCGCACTCCCAGCAAGAATGATCCATGTGGAGCCCCGGGGACCTCGATGAGGCTGAGCTTCCAAACCCCCTGCAGGAGGGAGACCTGGCCAATGTGTGTGGCTGTGGAGCATGATGGGAAGGGAGCCCACCCCTTTCTGTCTTCCTCTGCACACACTCCCTGGGTACCACTTTCCTACAGTCACTTTCCTCCCTGCACACAGGGATACTAAGTGGCCAGGGCTTTCTGGTATCTTCAAGCTTGACAGAGCCCTTAGAGATGTCCTGGTTCTTCCTTCTAGACATTTACTAGTTTAATGCTCATTTGAGTCTCTTAATATCTGCTCCCAAGCTTCCTTTTGTAAAATGGTGGTGGTGGTGGGGGGGTAATAAAATGTATCTCACGTGTATGGCCCTGGTACTCCTTAGAGACATGGCCATGGTGCTCCTTAGAAACATGGTCTTAGTGCTCCTTAGAGACAAGATCTTGGTGCCCCTTAGAGAAAAGGCCTTGGTGCTCCTTAGAAACATGGTCTTAGTGCTCCTTAGAGACAGGGCCTTGGTGCTCCTTAGAGACAAGGCCTTGGTGCTCCTTAGGGATGGACAGTGCAATGCCTGGGTGCTGACCATGACAAACCGCATTTGTGACTGCTGCTGTACTTCCTGGGTCAGTAGCGTGGCCTCCTCTTCTCCCCAAACAACAAAACCCTTGGTTCAGTCAAAAAAAAAAAAAAAACAACAACAACAACAACAACAAAAAAACACTCTGGAAAATGATTTCACAGAAAATGTTTCAATGGAAATGTAATCTGGGGATTCAGAGTCCCGGAGGGTTAGAGTCTATGATCATCACGTCGAGGAGCATGGAAGTAAGCAGGTAGACGGGGTACTGGGACAGTAGCTCAGAGCTTAAGTAATCGGCAAATGCAAGGCAGGGGGAGGGGAGAGGGAAGGAGGAGAGGTGGGAGAGAGGGGAGATGGAGAGGAGGGGAAAGGGGAGAGGGAGAAGAAGAGAGAGGGAGGAGAGCAGGGGAGAAGGAAGAGGAAGAGGGAGGGAAGAGGGAGAGAGAGAGAAGGAGGGTGGGGGAAGAGGGGAGAGGGGGAAAATAGGGGAAAGGAGAGAAGGAGAGAGAGAGAGAGAGAGAGAGAGAGAGAGAGAGAGAGAGAGAGAGAGAGAGAGAGGCTGGCTTGGACTTTGGAAACCTCAAGCCCACCCCACCCTGACTCACTTCCACCAACAAAGCCACATCTTCTAATCCTTCCCAAACAGTCCCACCAACTGCATTCCAACGTACGAGCCTACGAGGGCCATTCTGGTTCAAGCCTCTCCATCCGCCAAGCTCCGATCTGTATCGGGCCGCCTTTCCCAATGCCTTAAGTGACAGTGAGGGCCTGTAGCGGAAACCAAGCTTCCCAGGCCAGCGAGCTGGCTCAGCGGAGTAAGGGTGCTTGCTGCCAAACCAGCTGTTACTTGACTGGTCTCTGGAGCCCACACGGGCTCATTCACGCCTCTGGGGTCCCTCTCGCAGAACTACCATGCCATGGCGCTC
>OZ030006.1:129503357-129595857 GCA_964023405.1 Apodemus agrarius
AGATGCCTCATTAGCATGGAGACGACGCATTCCAGGAATTTCAGGTGCAGGACTACATGACATCCTCAGGTGTGGGGTCCAGGATACACCCCGCCCAGAAGAGGAAGCCCCGCTGAGAAAGGGAGCTATCATTTTGCACTGAGCTCAGGGTTGTTAGGTAATGTCAGACTTTGACCTAAGCAACAGGATTTCCCAACAAACTGCTGGCGAGGAGACTCTGACCAGCAGAACTGCAGAGAGAGAGAGAGAGAGAGAGAGAGAGAGAGAGAGACAGACAGACAGATACAGAGAGACAGAGAGAGACAGAGAGAGCACCTGTGCAGCAGCCAGCAAGCTATGCAGAGAGCTCCAGGATTACAGCTTATGTGCCTTCTCACCTGTGCTGAGGTGGGCTTCTCAGAGATGCTGCTGCTGCGAATTCATCCCTGTTCCTTGTATCGCTCACCCCTCGCCTTGTATCTAATCCCTTACCTGTATTCCAGCTGGTAACCTCAATAAGAACTCGTTGGTTCACTGAGTTGGGCTTTGGTGCAATTGTAACTTTGGTCTGCCATGGGTTCCCTTTCTGGAGCGAGTAGATGTGTGTATTGTGTCTCCCCAGGAATTCTTGTCACACAAAGGGCACTCAGCTGATATACAAAAAAGCCACCTGTTAGAACAGGTTGCAGCAGCTGCCTTGGAGTTAAAGGTAGACTAGATTCTAAGAAACGTCAAAGATTACCCTAACAGGATGGAGTAGATCCACAAGGAAAGCAATGGGCCGCAGGACAAACCCCAGCGCTTTTTAAAGAACATGGTATTTAGACGCCTGACAGAGCAGCCTCTTCCCAAGAATGTCAATGTCCTATTAGAGACAGGAAGTGGGGTGACATGCAGGAACAAAAGCAGCAAGTCAATAATTGTCTCAGAGACGAAGAGACGCAGGAGATGGTGTCAGGAGTTTCAGCTTCTGAACAGTTGTTATAACAGCAGCCCAGGACATCCCAGGAAAATAAACAGTGCTTTATTGACATGGGATGGGGGGGTGGGGTGGGCGGGAGACATAGTACATGTCTAATGTGTACCTTGTGCACATTAGACAGGCAGAAAAAAAATAATTGAAGAAAATTAGCCAAAAATCTCCCCAATTTGAAGGAAAATTTAAGGCCCTAATTGCAAGAAGACCAGAAACTTCTAGTGGGTATGACCAGGGCACACAGACCCACACAGACCCACACAGACACACACACACACACACACACACACACACACACACACACTGAGAAAATGGCTGAAAAACCATTGATGCAAATAAAAGTTTAGAACCAAAAAGACCAGCACACATTATAACTAAAAGCCATCATAAATTATAGCTGACTTTTGGCAGAAATATTGTGGTCCAATATTTCTGCAGGACATAGAGAAACTGACCAGGAAGCACTCCCTGCTGGGTAGTTTTCCTAGTGCCAGAAGGTGCTGTGCGGGCTGCTGGGGAGAAAAGACACCGTCTTAACCAGAAGTAGACCCTGCATGCTACAATATGACCTGCGCAATATATGCACTGTGGCAATAGTCCCATGACTCTTACGAGGAACTGATGGCTCTCTGATGGGCCTGAGCCTGTTTCACAGGAGGGAATTCCATGTCTGCTACCATAATAGTGGCCAAAAGTTCATGGCAAGGTGATCATAGGCAGGCCCTAGGGTTCACCATTGTTATTTTGCAAAATGATCATGTTTCCAAAGTGCCTTCTAAATATGTATGTTTACGCCATAGGTCTTGGCTGCTCTCAGTCGTGGCCACGGCAGTTCATTTTTGCAGTGCGTGGCGGTCATTGCTGAGAGGCAGGACGAGTCCCAGTGACAACAGATGGAGAGTTCAGCCTGAAGTGGGACAGCACCTCCTCCACCAAGGCCCAGCACACCGAGGAAGTCCAAACCGAGAGGATGTCAAAGTCGGGTCATAAGAAGGAAGGCTGTGAGATGCAAACTTCTGGAGTTGCCATGGCGATGGGCCTCACGGACTGCGCCAGCTTTGGTTATACGTACAAGATGAATCCATTGGAAATTCTAGCGTAGATAGGGGAGGCCTTACCCAGGTCCGAACACTGAGGAGCTACGGATAGTTGGCGATTCCATTTTGCTTGCTTGCTCTTGAACATGTGGCCACTTCTAGGTTTCCCATGCCCCAGTGTATGCCCCTGCGTGGATACTCATGTGGATGGGCGTTATCGGGTTACTTAAAGGTTTTTAAAAAAGAAGACAATATGAAGCTGGGAGCTAACCATGTTTGCAAGAGATGTTCCTATTTCATTGTATGCATATATGACTTCCTCAAAAATTAAAAAAATTACTGTTAATAAAATCGAATAGAAAGATAATTCATTTTCTTGCCATAAAAGCTAACAAAAGACATCACTAGTGGAACTTCACAGAAACTATTAATAGAAGTGTTTTAAATAAGGGAAATGTAACAAGGGAGATCAAAATCTATTCAAGAAACGAAGAACACCTTGGATGGAACAGTACGGTGGCTCAGCAGGTACAATACTTACCATGAGAGCCTGGCGCCGAGTCTGATCCCTGGAACCCACACAAAGCTGGAAGGAGAGAACTGACTCCCAAAAGCTGTCCCGAGGATAGTGACGAGGATGCTGTTGCGCATGTGACCACACAATAGGCACACGTCCATATGCACATCATAAATAGTTAAAGAATGCTTTAAATAGAAAACTCTATTAAACATAAAAGCTTTTTGTCTCATATACAGCTTTCAAGAAAGCCAATTCACTGCTTAAAGCAAAAGTAACAGTATATTGTATGTATCAGAATGTATGTACAATAACAATAACCCAGGATGGGAAATGGAAAGCAAATGTGTGAATTTTGTATGTAAGTATGTGAGGGGATACAATGTTACTCAAAGGTAGTTGCGGTAAGTTAACAATAGCACTACCTCCAGATAGAACTATTTGCTGGATAAACAAAAATAATATTTGTTTTAGATATCAAGAGCCTGCCATACATGGTGATTGAATTAGGCGTGACATTATTTGGTGGGATGAGGAGATGAGGTCAAGGAGAGATGGTGGGGAAGTGGGACAGGATGGATTTCTGCTTCACTGTGCCTAATATAATGCTCCATTGGTTAGAGCATCAAATTCGATTCAACAAGACAGTACTGTAAATTCCAAAGGAAGCGAATATTCCGGAGTGCCTTCCAGTCAAGACCTCAGCCAGCTTCTTGTGGTGACATCCCGTTTAGAAATATTCCACCTCACAGTTTTATGGAAGGGCTGGTATTGACAAAATGCCCTGGCAACTAACCTCACAACTTGACAGAAAACTGACATGGTTTTTTGAATGTGACTTTTCCTTCCCTTTCAAGGCTTGTGTGAGGGGCTGCTGCTTGCATTTCCTCCTGGGACTCAGGTTGTTGATATTTAGTCTGCACGGTTTATGAGCGTTGGGCGGTGGACTTAGCGGCTGGGTGAGGTTCTGCTGGGTGAAGGGAACCCAAGCTGCCTCGGCTGCGGGGAGCAGAGGGTTGTTATTAGAACTTTCTATTTGTGATGTGACCCCCAAAGAGACATAATAAAAGCATGGATGTGTCTTCACAAAGCATGTTCAACCCCCTCTTTTCACTGGGGGACAGATGAGCGGGTCACAGAGGGAACTGGGGCTGCGGGTGGCATGGCTTTCAGAAGGACGGGGCTGAAGGACAGCCCCTCTGCCTTCTTCCCCGGAGCAGCTCCTCCCTTCTCCAGAGCCTTCTGAATAGAACCCCGTGGAGGGCTGTTTGGAATTAGCTTAACAGATGTGTAATTATAATAATCATTTTGGATGTGTGGCGCCCTTTTCTTCCAGAAAAACTCAAAGCAACGTCGTAAGAAAAACATAACTCTCAAAACCCTGGCCAGCTTGTAAACCAGGATGTCTTAGCATGACACTGGAGGCCAGACTTGACCTTCAGCATGCTGGTGAACTGACTGAGATGGTTAGGAGAGCAACGTGGGTACCCTTGGGGGTCAGAGGAAGTGCAAGACCCAAAAATTAAAAGGCAAATTGATGGATGGAGTGATGGCTTAATCAATAGGTAAGCAGTTTTAATATTAAGAAACACTTAACATTAAAAAGTAATTTCATCAAAATTAAAAGATTAAATATGCAGCCTTTGAACTTTAAGAAAAGAAAAAAGCAAAAACGAAAAATTCCAAATTCTGAAGTATGAACATCAGCTCAGAAGCCACAGGTCACCTCAGACCTATCTTACTCCAAAGCTAAAGTCAGTTCTCTACGATGATTTCTGTAGTGACCATGAGCTCAAACAGATGGCTCTGAAAATGGGGACGTAGAAAGAAGGGCCAACAATGTTCAAACACCAGATCGGCCCAAAGTTTGATGAAACTAAATGCTGACGAAACTGTGGGGGAAAGTCACTCTTTGTTGGCAGTGGCATCTGGAGGCCACTTGGCCCCTCCCCGAGATGAAATCTATACCATTTGATGATTCCGCCGATACCCTCACACACTCCTCAGCATAACTGGCAGTAGCAGAGAAAGAGATGGCTTAGCAACATGGAGGAAGGGGGAAATCTCACTGATAAACTATATGATATCCTTGCAAGTAGCTATCAGACCTGACTGCATAAGACAAATGTGTGGAGAGACTGGTGACCCTCAGTGTGGAAGAAACTAATGCCCACCTCCTGATACGCAATGTGTGCAGCAGTGAGAGGAGAAGGGAGGGGGGAGGAAGGATGAAGGATGCTGGAGGGGGGGAGGAGGGAGGAAGGGGAGAGGGATGGAAGGAGGGCAGGAGGGAAGGACAGAGATACAGAGAGAGATACAGAGAGAGATACAGAGGAAGGGACAAGGGACAGAGAGGGATACAGAGGGAGGGAGGGAAGAAGCTTCAGGCCTATAATCTCAAAATGTGGGAAGTAGAAACAGGCAGATTCTTGTGAGTTTGAGGCTAAGTTGGGCTAGCCTGAACTACAGAGTATACACAGAAGCTGTCTCAAAAGTAAGAAAATAAGTAAAGGACAAAAAAGCAAAACAAAACAAAACAAAACAGAAACAGGAAAGGAAAAAGACTAGAGCAGACATGAATTGAGAAGTGTTGATCTAGTCTGTGGAGTACTTCACACTGTACTTAAAAGGAATCAAAATATATCCTCATGTTAATGGGACCACATCCTAAAACACGGCATTGATTGAGTGGAGATTAGGTACAGTATAGTCAATTAGGTACAGGCTTCAATGTCAACATGGTGTCGCAGCCTCCTAAACATCCCGGAGTGGTCCTCGCCTTACCTCCCCCTCCAGAGAAGAAGCTTCCCTCCTCCCCCCAAATTGTGCCCCCCTCCCATTGTGTTTCTCGGTTTGATTTGCTTGGTGAATGTATGCAACCCTGTGGAAAGTGACAAGGGCTTGTTTGTGGGCTTGGCTGAGAAAAGGCGGGGCATGTACTCCCCAGTGCTCCTGCTCTGGGGCTCTCTCACCCTGGGATAGCCCAATTCTCTTTTCATGAGGCAGAGAGCAAGGGCTCTAGTGACTCCTCCTTGAGGTTACTAAGAAACAGAAGCATTGATAACGTTTAAGGCTGTTGGCCTTTGCTGGGGCAGCCTCTCAGCTAGCGACTTCAGCTCATCCCGACTTCTCCACCATTGCCCCTCTCCACACTCTGTCCAGCCGCCCTTCGGTTTCCTCCAGCCTCCCTGCAGGCTTTCCCAAGCGGAAGTTCACCTCTTACTGCCCCAGCTCTTTATCATGCAAAAAGCCACATTTCTTACATAACTAGTAGGCTGGGGAAGGTGACCTTCTCCAAGGCAGCTTGCCTCCCTTGCTTAAAGGCAGGTGGGGAAATGACATATTTACACCCTGCTAATAGAAGTTGCTGGCTCCAGATATAATTACTTGGAAACACAAAAACATTATTTTCCGTAGCCAGAATATTTGTGGGTCACCCCAACATAGCCTCTTAGCAAGGGTTCACAGCTGGGCCGAGATGACGGCTCAGTCAGCAAAGGCCTCTTTTGAAACTTGGAGGCCTGAGTTCAACTCCCACAGAGCCACACCCAAAAAGTCCAGTCTGGTGGCATTGACTTGTGATTCCCAAGGCTGAGGAGACAGAGAATGACCAGGTAGCTTTGGTGAGTTCCAGGCCAATGACAGAACCTGTGTCAGAAGCCAAGGTGGACGGCATGTGAGGAACAACAGCCGAGGCTATCCTCAGGCCTCCGCATGCGTGCACTCACACGCATTGGATTCACATTTGCACATAGACACGTGCCTGCACACAACTGTGTGTACACATGCACAGAAGCTTATTGTTTCTTTTTTAAGAGTCTAAAAGATGCAGATGAAAGGGATGGTGTCTCTCAGAGCAGGTATGGGAAAGCGTGGGCATGGAATGTATAAATCTTCTGTTTTACTTACTTAAATATGCTCCTGAGCTGTTGGTCTAATTAAACATTAACTAGGAGGTTATAGTAGGCTGACGCTTGTCTTAGGAAAGGCAGCTGGCCCTAGGTTGTCCTGCACTGTGGCTTACCATGAGCTCGCGGTGCCCGCAGAGCGACGTGAAGAGGCGTTCCCTTGTCTCTCTTCCCTTTCTACAATATTGATGAGCGAGGGCTATTTCAGGTCTCTGGTCAGCTTTGTCCTCATATTCCACAGCCCAGTCTAGAATATCCGGGGACAGTGATTGCGGAACAAAGAGGAAAGTCCAATGAATGGAAAGAAAAGAAAGACTCTGGCTGCAGAAGTGACCTTGCAAGACCAAAACAGCGAGATTTTTTTTTTTTTCTCTGACTGTCGCAGCACCAACTGCAGAGGCACAGAAATCAGCCAGGCTTCCCTGTGTCCCTGAATGCCAGTGATCCTGGCTATGACTTCGAATTCCTATCATGGGTGCCCTAGAGTCAGTCAATGTGGGTCAAGTCTGAAGTTCATTAGGAACTCCCAGGATCTGGTTGACAGGATAAGCAATGTAATGGTGCCAGGGAGGCACTCACCCACCTCTCCTTCATGCCAGCCTGGCACACGGAACTCCACTCACCACTAGATATCATGAGATCAGTGCTACCCCCTCCTATTCCTTAGAACAACCAGAAAAGCAGACTCACTCCAAAACTTGACCCAACCAGCCAGCCAGAAAAGAGAGAGACCTCCCCTCTGGCCGCTGTAGTCAGAACCTAGCAACTGTTAGTGTTTTATTCATTGGCCAGTGTTTTGGAGATGCCCGCTGGCCTTCCTTTAGCAACTTTGTGAGTGAACATAGCAGTGATCTGCAAACTCCGTGATGGCTCTCCTGCAGAGAGGTGGTATCTATGATCCCACTTCTGAATCTAACAATGACAAATGTCATGTTCATTGTCATGCCACCGAAGGCTATGGAGACTCTACCTGGCTTTCTATTGTATTTGCTCTTTGGAACCTCAGGCTCCCCATCAGGAGGATGTAGAGGAGAGATCTGGCAGCCTGCTTGATGGTGCTAGCTGAACCCCATCCCTGGCCACTAGATATGTGAGCAAAGGACACCAAGGGCTGATTTTAAACCAAGGGTCACCTGAGGACGGCTGTCCATGAGACCCGAGGCAGGAGCCCAGGAAATTCCCAGAGGCTCGAGATAACACATAGACCTAGGGTTTAAAACCCCAAAGTGTTGAGGTGATTAGCTGCCCAGCAACAGCTAGCAGTCCTATAGAGTGATTAGAGCTGGCTTTAGGCAGAGTCAAAGCATGGCACGCGATATTCAACAGCACAGGGAGACTGGGCAGAGGCAAGCTCACCCGTCAGTCTTCCTGGCTGTTGTGGTCTGAATGTTAGGTGTCTCTCCACAGGCTGAAGCGTTTGGATACTTGGTCTTGAGCTGGTAGCCCAAAGGGCTGGGGTCACAGGGAGGTTACAGGCTGGGCTTGCTTCCTGTCTGGCTCCCTGTGTCCTGGCTGGTAGCATACAGAGAGCAGCTGCAGGCACAGACCGGGTCCACTGCTGTGCCTCCTCCCCTGATGGGGTCTAAATGCTGTAAAACTGTACGCCAGAAGAAGTTCTTCCTGCCTTATGTTGCTTCTGGCCGGAATCTAGTCCCAGAGGCAGGGAAAGAGCGAACACATTAGCCCTCTGGCACTTTCCAGAGGTAAGAGCTGGAAAGCAAGATGAGCCAAGCCTCTACAGTCACAAGGAAAACAGAACCAGAGCTGGAGCCGTGCCAAATGGTCCAGCATACCCGGCAGGGCCCGGGATGCCGTGAGTGCGTCTCGTGTCTGTGCAGCAACGAGGAGCTATTGGACTTCCTCCACGGGGGAGGTGAGGGTGAATACTGATCGACAAATTGACCGGGGCTAGTACAGCAATTCTCAACCTGTGGGTCCCGATCCCTTTCACGGGCGTCGCGTATCAGATATCCTGCATATCAGATGTTTACATTATGACTCATAACAGTAGCGAAATCACAGTCATGAAGTAGCCATGGAAATAATTTTATGGTGGGAGGGGGGAATCACACCACAACATGAAGAATCGTATTAAAGAGTCACAACATTAGGAAGGTTTGAGAACTACTACTCTAGAATCATCGGGGAGCTGGATCTCTGTGAGGGACCTTCCAGACTGGGTCTATGGATGTATTTGGGTAGGGAGACCCACCCTGGCTGCGTGCATGGACTGAATGGAAGTAGAAATTGAACGGAGCGCTGATATACATCCCTCTTTACTTGCAGATGTAACGTGGTCCTCTGCCTCCGGCTCCCGCATGAACCACATCCCCTCACAGCAGAGGTGCCCCCCCTCCTTACATCGTTCCTCACCAGGTCTTCTACCACCACAACAAGGAGAGCTGCTAACACAGAAAACCCAAAGCAGAGGAGAGGACCGAGGGGCCTGAACGTAGTTGGCCCTGTGTGTCTACGGGCTCTGAATCCGCGTGTCTAATGTGTTGAAATGTGAAGGAAAAGTTTGTCTGTGTTGCTAGCTATTTTTCCTTCTGATTATTCCTGATTCAACATTGAATCCACCGGCATTTACATATCATCGACAGCGTCATAGGCATAATAAAAGTATTAGGAATGATTGAAAGTATATAATGTATAAGTGTGTTCATATGCAAGTTCTACTTAAACACTGTACCACTGCAGAGAAAGGATCTGTGCAGCTCTGGCGTTTAGGTCCTGTCGTGAGGGTGGGACCCCAATGGCTGCCGACTGAGAATCTGAGTATCGTACATTAGGGAATTAACACGTGGTAACTTCCAGCTCTCCAGATTTCTTTGAGGTCTTTATCACTAATCAAGACAGTGACTTATCTGCTGCTGTGATAAAGCACTATGATCAAAGCAATTTATGGCATGAGTTAATCTGGGTTTGCTGTTCCAGAGGGATAAGAGTCCATCACAGTGGGGAGGCATCGGAGAAGGTAACAGGCATGGTGGGCAACGACGACGAGCTCAGAGCTCCCATCTTCAAGCCTGAAGGCAGAGAGAGCAAACTGGAAATAGGGCGGGACCTTAAGTTCTCAGAGCCTGCCTCCAGAACGGCCATACCTCCTACGTCTCGCCCAAACTGTGCTGCCTGCTTGAGACTAAGTGTTAAAATCCCTGATCCCTTGGGGGGATCTTCTCATTCAAAACTCCACACAAGGTATTTTAGAGGGCCAGAGAGCTGGATCCACAGTTAAGAATGCTTAGTGCATAATCCATAATTACAAGAAATGAAGCCCAGGGCCCAGCACCCACAGAACAAGTTTTGTGTGCAGCACATGTGTGTAAGCCCAGCTTTGAGGGGTCAGAGGGACTGCAGGGGTTTGTTGGCTTCCAGACTCACTGGGGAAAGTGAGGCTCAGGTTCAGAGAGGGGCCCTGCCTCAAAGGAATAGTTGGGGCGTGACAGAGGAACGTGCTGGACATCTACTTCTAATGGTTTCCTCAGTGTGGTTGCTTGAGGCAAGCTCACCTTTTCTGCCCCTTCCCCCTCACTCCTTGGCTTTTCCCTGAGGTGTTAGCCTCTAGTGGGGCTGTGGAGTTAGGTCACTGTGGTGATAGGGAACTTGGTGTGTCAGCCTGTGCAGGGGACACAGGGGCTCACTCGTGTGGGTCCCTCGCCTTTCTTTCTGTGAAAGACTGGAGAGGTGAATTGGCTACTGTTGTCAAGTTCCATGAGTTTAAACATTTACCTGGAAAACTTGAACATCTACTGGGAAACTTCTAGAAAGAACTACTTTGCATTTATTTAAATAAATGTATTTATTTATTCATTTATTTTGTGTGTGTATGTTATATGCGTGTCTACCTACATGAGTATATGTATGCATGTGTGTATACGCATGCCTGTATGTGTATATGTATATGCATGTGTATATGTGTATATGTATGTATGTGTATATCATGTATGTGTGTGTCTGCATGTGTGTGTATATTCATGTATGTGTTTGTATACGTGTGTATGTGTGTGTACATGTATGTGTGTATGTGACTGTATGTGTATTTGTTGGTATGTGTGTATGTGTGTATATGGATGTATGTGTGTGTCTCTGCATGTGTGTGTATGTGTCTGTATGTGTGTGTTGATGCATGTGTTTGTATCTGTGTGTATGTGTGTGTATGTGACTGTATGTGTATTTGTTGGTATGTGTGTATGTGTGTATATGGATGCATGTGTGTGTATATGTCTGTATGTGTGTGTTCATGCGTGTGTTTGTATCCGTGTGTATGTGTGTGTATGTGTATGTATGTGTATTTGTCGGTATGTGTGTATATGTATGTATATATGTGTGTGTGCATGTGTGCAGTGATCAGAAGTCAATGTCAGGTGCCTCTTCTGTCACTGTCCTCCTAACGTTTGGGGACAGAGTCTCTCACTGAACCTGGAGCTCACTGATCAAGACTAGATGACCAGCATGGCCCTGGCGAGACTCCCGCCCCCGTCTCCCCAGTGCTAGGTTTGCAGGGACGTTCCACCACGCCTGGCTTTCTGCATGGGTGCTGGGATCTGAACTCAGGTCCACATGCCTTCATCAACTGAGCCAGTCCTTCAGACCCCTGGGAGGGCTAATGCGAAGCGTACGTGGGTCAGGACTCTCCATGGAAGGAACTGTACTCCGATGCACATTGACAGAGGGCAAAAAGGACGTGGTTGCCTAGGCAGCAGAGCAGGCTCCTTGGGGTGTCTCTGGAATCCAGGCACTTCCACAGGGGGGCAGATCTCACAATGAGAAGGGCGTCCCCAGCTCTAGGTTCCTCCTGTCACTTGTCCACTCTGCCTCTGCCGTCCTCACTGCCTGGAGCTGTCATTTCAGAAGGTTTTCCCCGGACCACCTGGGGACACTGGCACCTCCACTCATGGCTGGGTCTGTCCCTTCTAGCTTGTGGCTTCTGTAGTTGATCTCACACCAGAGTTCAGGTGGGCCTGTCCTGGACCCTGCCACTCCAGCTGGGAGCAATAGCTACTGCTGCTTGGATGAGGTAAGAGGGTCGGCCAGGCCCAAATCACTCTTGGCTTGGCAGGGAGGAGGTGTTGCTAACATTTGCCAGACAGGAAGCGAGAAGGGCCATGAGTGTGTAGGACAAGGCCACAGGGGCTGAGGCACAACCATGAGGTCCCATCAAGGCTCCATCAGGGGCAGTTGGGAGAAGATACAGTGAGTTTGCCTTGTACAGCTATGCCAAGCTATGGACAGATTTTCTCACAGGAACCCCTGTGGCATGGCTTGAAAGGGACTTGAGAACAGAGAAGCCTCTGAGAGAGATATGGCCGAGCCTTGTGTGGCACTTCTGATGCAGAAAGAAAACGTTCGAAGAACCTAAGCATCCAACAATTGGGTAATGGTTCAGCATATTACAACAGACACCAGCACATACAGGAGACCATCACCACGGGACTTAACAGCGGAGTGTGGCACAGGACTTAACAGCGGAGTGGCACAGTTACAGGGTAACGTTGAAAGTGAGAGACAGCCGTGGGCTGGAGACGAAGCTCCGAGATCAAGAGCGCATGTGGCTCTTCCAGGGTGCTAGGTCAGGACTGATAGCAGATCTGAGAACGAAAGAGGAGAGCAACCGGAACAGAAGCAGCTCACCCTTTACCAGAACAGTGAAGGGCGGCGGCGGCGGCCTCTCTGAGGGGATGGGGTCTGTGGGCCGAGGCGCCGTGGGCATCAGGTTTTATAGGGCAGACGAGGGACTGTCTTGTAGTGAACAATTCTGTACGTAGAGGTGTTTCCTGCAGTTTCAGGGTAGTAAATGCTGTGTGTTTTATAAAAAGATAAGGACGAAGGAATATGTTTGGCGGAGGCGAGGAATAGTGTGGGGGAAGGGGGTGCCTCTGTGGGCCCATGTTGAGGCATCCCTCCTCTCCAAACCCGCCATCCCCAGGTACCAACCACATGAGGGTATAGAATAGAGTTTATTCAGCTCATGGGGAGGAGAGTTGAGAGAGAGAGAGAGAGAGAGAGAGAGAGAGAGAGAGAGAGAGAGAGAGAAGAGGCTGGCCATGAACATCTGGAGGGAGAGGGAGAGGGAAAGGGGGGAGAAGAGGGTAAGGAGCAAAAGCAAGAGAAGAGGAGGGGCGAGCATCCCCTTTTATAGCGAGTCAGGCATACCTGATTGTTGCCAGGCAACCGTGGGGCAGAGCCTAGACAAAATGCCAACAAATGCCAATGTATGTTCTTAGAGACTTGTTGACTTTCTTGTCAGGCAGGTGTTTTTATAGGCATGCAGAGGGTTTCTCAGCTTGCCTGGAGCTTAGTTTTGGGTCATTGACCCTTCATAGAGGACCCAAGGTAGGTTTCTAGCACCCATGCCTGTACCTCTAGCACCACAGGTGTCCTAAATACCTTCCAGGATGTGTCATCCCCAATGACTAAGATCTCCCAGGAGGCTCCTCTCTTAATGATTCCCTAAGCTCCCAAATGTGCCATCCTGAGGAAAGACCTTTTGGGAAGCATTCTAGGTCCACTCATTGGCTCCTAGCATCCATGCTGGTAGCTCTAGCTCTGGGAAATCTGATCCCCTTTTCTGATCTCCCTCTTTCTTTCTTATATCTTTATGTCTTTTTGGATTTTTTTTAATGTAGTAACCATGTCTTCCTTTGGCACTTACAAATAAAAATAACCAATAATATCATCCATAAAATAAAATTGCAAACTTTTAAGAGTCACTTGAGGAGATATTGATAACAGTATCCTCAGAATTGTAAGGGCTATTTGTGGGCCTCTAATGCCACAACAAATTACATGAGACAATCACCTTATAATCAGGAAAAGTTATGTTGGCTTAAGCTGTGGTGGTGTTGGCCCCTGAGTGGTGGGACTTGTTACTGGCAGGTAGTATGCCATGCAATCAGACTCACTCAACTAAAGAAGACACAAGTCTCTTGTCTGGCTCTTCAAGGATGCATCCCTGAATACCTAACATCTCCCAACTTTTAGCAGCTCATCAAACTCCTAATCATGTCCATTCTAAGGAATGGTCCTTTGGAAACAGTCTAGGTCCAACCAGAGCAGGAAGCAGCTCCTAATAGTTGGTGTAATGAGATAGGGATAAACAGGAGAGAGAGAGAGAGAGAGAGAGAGAGAGAGAGAGAGAGAGAGAGAGAGAGAGAGAGAGAGAGAGAGAGAGAGAGACCTTCAGAAACCAAACCTGTTTCTTTATCTGATTTTTTTTTCTAGAGAGATATATGTGGGATTCAATATGCAGTCTAGGCTTGCCTCAAACTCATGATCCTCCCACACTGACTTCTAAGTACTGAGATTATAGGCATGTGCTATCCATTTGGCTTCATGGTGGTCAACTGACTGTATAGAGTCATAGGCAAGACAGGTGCTAGAACTGGGCCCAGCATCCTGCTCTTCAAGCTGCAATACAGCAGGAGGAAGCGTGGGAGACCTTCAGCTACTTAGCTTCCCCATCTGAGACCTTAATGAAAAAGGCACACAATGTGAACCTCCCAACATGCTCCTCCTAAAGTAGATAGAACAGTAGTGTTTCTCCAGTAAACACAAAGACTTGAGAAGCCGTGTTGGTGTTCCATTGCTATGAAGTGAGATCACCATGAGCAAGGCACCTCTTATAAAGGAAAACATTTAATTAGGGCTAGCTTAAGGTCAGTGGTTCAGTCCATTATCATCATGGTTGGAAGCATGGCACTGTGCAGGCAGACTTGGTGTTGGAGGAGTCAAGAGTTCTACATCTTGATCTAAAGGCAGACAGGAGGAGACTGACTTCTGCAGGCAGCTAGAAGGAGGCTCAGGATCACATTGGCCAGACTTGAGCACACATGAGACCTCAAAGCCCAGCCCCACAGTGATGTACTTCCTCCACCTGGGCTACACCTCCTCCAATAAGGCCCCATCTCCTAACAGTACCACTTCTCATGGGCCAAGCATATACAAACCAGCACAACAGGAGCTCAGAGGCCCCGATGGAAGTGTCAACTGGCCCAGGCCCTTGGAATATAATCCACAGCTCAGGTTCATAGAAAGGTGGAACCAGAGGCAGGAAATGCAGCTGTCCTGGGGAGCTGGCTCCAGAGAAAGGTCTGCCACCACGTCAATGTTGCCTGTTACTTTTACAGATACTTTACAGTCACTTCAGTGACTAAATGAAAACTGCTGCCCAAACTGGCCAAGGTTAGTAACTGGCAATGTAGTGCTCTTTGGGAGGTCATTAGATGCTACTGTGTCATGTGCTATTTAAGGAAGCAGGTACCTCAGTGGAGAGAAAGCACCTATGCTGTCTCCTAGAAACACACATCGGCGAGAGTGTCACAGCGGGAGGGTGCAGGGAAAGACTCTGATATGGTGCTGCAGAATCAGCCAGCTTTAAGCACTTCAAGCTCTACTACCTTTAAAGACATTTATAGGAAAAGTACAAAGAGCCTTTAGATTTTTTCACATACACACAGCATCACACACACACACACACACACACACACACACACACAATTTGTATAACTTCATTTCTGTTGCCCTGAGCCTGAGGTTGCCAAGGAGACAGTTACCAGCAGAATAAGCTGTTGGTGAATAATTAATTGTCTCTCCTCAGTGAGGCTGGAAGGAAGAACTTCTCCAAGTGCGGATGCAGGGTTCAGGCGAGCTGCTGTCTGTTCAAAGTGGCAGTGCCAAAAGGGACCTGGGAGATGGCCAGTGGAAAGGCGGGTGTGAGGGCAGACCTCAGCCCTCCAACCTAACAGGAAGCAGCCAGTGCCATGGCCAACACGTGTTCCTAACACTGGACTATTGCCCCGCAGGCTTCCCACCACCATTGTTTGCAGTTTCTAGTAGCCTGAGGATTGCTGTTCCTTGTGGGAAGAATACAGAGAGCTGCGTCCAAGCCACAAGTAAAGGAGTGTGCCTTGTACTGGTACCTCATGCCCTGGGGATTCAGACTCACTCACCCAAGGTGGCCACTTGCCAACCCCTTCATTAGTGGGTTCTTTTCCTTTCTCTTGCTCATTTCCCCCACTCTCCCGTATAAGTTTTCTGCAGTCCTCCCCCCCCAACATACCCCCATCCCTACCATAAGTCCCTAGCATGCAAAGCCTCAGCTGTGCTCCTAGGTGGGGGTAACAGGAACCAGCTATGGAGTCCTGACACTTCTCCCGTGACCTCTTCTGCATGGAGGAATTGTCCTGCAGAGGGACCGGTGTCACAGCTCTGCTTTTCATTTTACCTTATGTCTTCTAGGTCATAGGGTGCCAAGTGTTAACAATAACATGTGCTGAGCCTGTGATAATGCAGACCCACAGGAACAAAGTGGATTTGTTCCCACAAGCACCTAAGCCCAAACCCCAGAAGGGGAGGAGTGTCTTCAGGGATAGGTACTGATTACAACCCCATGGTGAGAACCCTCTAATTCCCACACTAACTTTGCAGGTTAAACAGTCAATTTGAGGAAGCCCAGAGGGACCCAGTTTCTTGATGTCAGTACCTGTGTGCAGCTCTTTCCCCGAAGGAAGGGTCTTCTTTATTGAGTTGCTTGTTTTACAAGGTTTATTAGTGCTGTTCCACCTCCGTGGCCTCAATACCCAAGAGAAACAACTTACAGGAGGTGGGGTTCATTTTGACTTGTGGCTTGATAATTTTTCGTTCATCGTGGAGGAGAAGGCACAGTCCTAGACACCGTGGCAGTAGGAATATGTGAAGATGAAAAGGACCAGCCTCAGGAGCATCGTCCAAGCTGTGGACCCAGCCCGCTCTGAAGCTGTAACTAACCCTTCAGCGTCCAGTTACGTGAACATTGAGCTTGTGGTGGCTTTAATGGAGTCCTGTCTTTTTAGATCAAGTAGCCTGACAAACGCAGGGAGCAAGTTCTACATCCTCCTGCCATGCAGTTAAGGAGTGATTCCTGCAAAGACCATCTCCCTAAGGCTAGAGGAACAAAGTGAAGGGGAGGGGCTGAGCGGCTCACTGTGTCTTCAGTTTGGGTGAGAGACAATGTGCTACAGATTGACAAGAAGCTACACAGCCCTATGCTCAGACACTGATGACCTCATCTGACCCAATCCACCAGTTTTCAGAGGGTCCAGACTCCTCACCATAATCTCAAGAGGTTGAAAAAGCAAATGTAAATGTATTTATGGCATGGAAGGATACATTTTCTCAGCAACATATACATATAGATATGTATATATATATATGTATATGTATATGTATATGTATATGTATATGTATATGTATATGTATATGTATATACACATATATATATATATTAAAGAGCTATAATAATTCAAACTAAAGCCTGCTATCAGTAAAAAACAAAAAACAAACAAAAAAACCAAAAAGCAAAAAAGACTTAAAAGTTAGTTGAAAAAAATACATTTAACACTAGAGAGTTTGTACTGAAGAAAAGAGTTTTTATGACTTAAAGGATATGTTGTTTATACACAGTGGACAGCTGACAGTTTGTTCTCGATACTGTGTTACGTGTCCTAAGAGACACCTTTGTTCTGAACTGGCTTCCTTGCTACGGTAGGAAACATTAAAGAGCGTAGAGTCCTATGGGCTGCTGACTGCAGTGGTGCTGGCTTCTGCGCAGCCTTGGGACGTGCGAGATTGTGGTTAGACATCCAAAACATCGCTCCAGTCAGTCACAGTGACTAAGCTGCTCTTGAGTGTACTTGATTCGTTTTCCTGAAGTCCTTCTTCCTTGAAGGCTTCTTCCCCTGGGCCTATCTGTTTCCAGGACAGCTCTAGCCAAGGGAGAGGATGTTTGAAGACTCAGAATGCTGCTTTGGAGGACGGGGAGTCACTAGAAGGAGATTTCCACCAGGTTCTTGTCTAGCCTGGCACACGACTTTGGTACTCACACCAATGGGTCAAAACGCCAGTGAGAGCTTGTGAACCCCAGTTTTATTTTCTTAAATCATTTGTGGACCCCACTCTGTTTTCTGCCACACTCTGACGTTTATGAGTAGCAATTGACTATTTCCTAAATTACCCAGTTGTCCCAGCTACAGACTCCAGTTGTGTCCTGGGCGCATATATGCACTGCTGCCACTTGGAACATGCTTCTGAACATGAGTGCTGAGAACAACTCTCCTTGTCTCCCTGTACCAGAAGCCCATGGCACACCGGAGAGCAGTGTGCTCTTTTACATGGGACACCTGCACAGGCTTAAGACGCGAGCTTTGGAAAACCTCCACCCCACTGTGTGTGTGTGTGTGTGTGTGTGTGTGTGTATACAAGTGCACATGGAGGTCAGAGGGGCATATTAGCTGTCTTTCCATTACTCCCACTTACTCTTTGAGACAAAGACCTTCACCGAATTCAAAGCTTGCCATTTCAGCTAAGCTGGCTAGGACGAGCCTGTCTCCACACATACACCCTTCCCAGCATAGCTAGGGTCACAGGCCTGTGCAGTCGTGACAGGCTTTTATGTGGGTGCCAGGGATCTGAACTCCGGACCTCTTGTGTTTATAGTTTTTTTTTGTTTGTTTGTTTTTTAAGACAGGGTTTCTCTGTATAGCCCTGGCTGTCCTGGAACTCACTCTGTAGACCAGGCTGGCCTCAAACTCAGAAATCCGCCTGCCTCTGCTCCCAAGTACTGGATTACAGGCGTGCGCCACCACTGCCCCACTTGTTTATAGTTCTTACTCACTGAGCCATCTCCTCGGCCCCTGAGGAAAGCTCAATTTTATTTTTAAGTTTACTTTCTGGTTTCTATTTCAAAAGTAATAAATATAGCATGCAGAAAATGTAGAATGCTGTGTAAAAATACTTTTAATCACTTGTATTCTCAGGTAGTGACTTAATCAAACTAAAGGTGTCTGTATACCGATTACAGGAAGAAGAGGATTCTGGGCAAGTGGGACAGGTCGCAGGCCCACTCGGTGCCTTCTCTTCACGCCTTGGTCCTGATGCAAGCACCATTGCTTGCCTCTCACTGGATGGCTTCAGTCACTGGCTATCTGGCATCTTCCCTGCAGCTAGAGTTCAGGTATAAAGTGAATCGAACAGCACTGTTCTCCCAGCAAGCTGGAATGTAACTCAGAAAAAGCACAGCAGCCATGAGGCCATGAGGCCTTACTTCTACCTCCTTTTCCTCCTCCATCACAGCCAGAGCCCTTGGGAAGCTCCTGCAGGCTCAGCCCTGCCTGCTCCTCCTCACAGCTCAAAGAAACAGAATCACCACAGGGAGAGGCCTGCCCTGGTCTCCGAGCTCAGGGAACTCCCCACTCCTTCCTTCCTCTTCACTCCCTCCTTCCTTCCTTCCTTCCTTCCTTCCTTCCTTCCTTCCTTCCTTCCTCCCCCCACTCCATCCCAAGGTGTGTGTTTGTGTGTGTGTGTGTGTGTGTGTGTGTGTGAGATAATCCCCGGAACCAGAGTTTCGGGTGGTTTTGAGCTGGGACCTGCACATAGGTCCTCTCCAAGAGAATCAAGAGTTCTTCGCCGCTGAGCCACGTCTCCAGCCCTGCTTCGCTTTGCTTTACGCTGTTTGCCAACAGAAAAACATCTTACTGAACTTGCTTGGGGAAGATTGTGGAGAGACAGCAGGACGTAGGGGCAACCTACAGTCACACCGGTTTTCTTCAGATCTAGATGTCGTCTGGATCTTGAGATCTCATGGCTCTTTTCTGGTTCCTGTCAGTCCTGCCTGTACCTTTAGAAAGAGTCCTTGACTATGGTTAGAATATGTTTTCACAACGTTCACATCCTGGAAACATGATCCCCAAATTCACTTTTGGAGAGAGGGTCTTTGGGAGGCAAGACAAAATGAGAGCATGAAGGCGGGGTGTGTGTGTGTGTGTGTGTGTGTGTGTGTGTGTGTGTGTGATGATTTTGGTGATGGTTTTGGTGCTAGCCTGAGCTTGCATCTTGCCATGGTGTGGTACAGCAGGGAAAGCCTTCACCACATGAAGCTGGCATGCTCTTGAACTTTCTACCTTCCCAAACCACAGGTCAAAAAACCCTCTGTTCTTTTTAAATAGCTCAGCCTCAAGTGTTTAGGCTATAGCACATAAAACCAACACAGGCTTGTCTTCTTCGTGACCCTCCTGAGTCACCCCTTTGCAGGGACGTCTTGTACCCCTCCCCTCAGCCCACATTTTAGGTTTTGCCTTCCAAGACAAGAAGGCAGCGGCTGTCCTTGCAACAGGTACTGAATCGCCACAGGCAATGCTATTTGGTTCAAGCATCAGGGTAGCCTCCGCCCCACTAATCAGAAAAGGCCTTTTCTCTTCCCGTCAGAGTTTGGCATCCTGTAGGCACGGGCATTATGAGTTAAAGCATCTCCAGAAATTAAGCACTGAATCAGGCCCTTTATTTATAGCTCATTTTACAAATGTGAATTAAAGTGGCCCAGGCTTATGACACACTCAAATTTATTATCCCCACTTGATGGCCTGGATAGTTAAATACTTGGGTGAATAAACTTAGAATTCATTAGGCCTCATTTTCTCATATTTCATATATTTGCAATCGACTCTCTTCCCTGGCAGTTTTCAAACACGAAAATTAAGCTGGCTCCGAAATTTATGGATGCTTTCTTCTAATATTCCTTTAATTGGAAACTCATATGCAGCTTCCTAAGCAAGCCACCCGTAGAGATGACTTATATAATTGAGCTACCTTATTGTGTGGCTGCTTATTATTCTATTTTCTGAGGCTGCCTTATCTCTGAAACACCACAGAGGTAAGAACTGCATAAGCACAGCTGGAGGATTAAGCTGCATTTGGGATTTTTTTTTTTAACCTCTGGATTGGTGTCAAGAAGGGCTGATCACTTACCGGTTTCCTGTACACTCTTGAATGTTAATAGGGCATCTTTGGAGCCCCTTGTCCCTGGGACAACATTATTTGAAATAATTAGGGGACAGCAGGAGCTTTTCCTATGGGTAAGGGAAGTCTGCCTCTCCAGACCCTAGGTCTTTAAAAATTCATTCTGTTACCACTTACTCTATGCGAGGGCACTGCTTTGGACATCCTATTAACAGTTGTAACAGAGAGGGGCTAGAAACAGAGGGGAGAGGGGGGCAAGAAGCCTGAGAGCCACGGCAAATCCGAGGGGGGTCGTGCTGTACAACTCTCTCTGTGAGGTGTGCCAAAGCTGAGCCCTCACTCCAGGATTAGCGGTCCACCGAGGAACTGCACGGCAGGAGAGAGGGGCTAGTGACTCCTAAGGCTTTTAGAGCTGAGCCCTGTCGGCGTACACGAGCACCCAGCACTCTCAGCAGAGCCGTGTCAATCAACTAACACAGTTCTTTCATTCACAGGCACTGATTTCAGATGCTGGGCTTATGATGGGCTAGGCGCTGTTCTCAGTGCTGTGTGTATATTAATTCCATGGCACCCTAGAGGTAAGTCGTAATATTCTCTCTCTGTAGATGGGGAAACGGAGGCTCTGAGTAGTCAGAGGCATAAAACCAGTAAGTGGATGAAGAGAAAGTAGGCTTTCAATGATATATACCAGAGTTTGTGTTCTTAACTACTGTGCTCTCCATAGATACAGAAAGAGACTCAGAAGTGGCGTGTGTGTGTGTGTGTGTGTGTGTGTGTGTGTGTGTGCATACTTGTGAACCTGGAAGCTCAAATCCATAATCTAATGGCATACACCTAGAGATGCCTCGGAAGATGGAATCTCATCTGAAGAGCTGGCTCAATCAGACTGTCCTCCAACCGTGTCTGGGACAGATTTTATCGGCTGGTGATTGGTGTGAGAGGACCCAGCCCACTGTGGATGGCACCGTCTTTAGGCAAGTGACTATATATAGTCCTAGGCTGTATAAGAACAGTAAATCAGAGAGCACGCTGAGCCGGTGTAGGGGTGGCACATGTCTTTAATCCTAGCACTCAGGAGGCAGAGGCAGGAAGATCTCTGTGAGTTCCAGGCCAGCCTGGTCTATGGCACAAGTTCCAGGACAGCCAGGACTACACAAAGAAATCCTGTCTTTAAAAACCAAAATAAAATAAAATAAGTCATTTCGGAGGGCAAGTGTTCTTCTCCAAGTGGCTTTTGGTCATGATGTTTATCACAGCAACAGGAAAATACACTAGAACAGGACTCAAGGAAGTCGGAAGCCCGTGTCTGAAGGCAGTCAGCCAGAAGGATACATTTTTTTGGTGGGTAAAGTCAAACTTTTTTTTTTTTTTTTTTTTTTTTTTTTTTTTTTTTTAAGACCTTCAACTGATGAGGCACACTCACATTACAGAGGGAAATCTGCTTTACTCAAAGTTTAGTGGTTTAAATATTAATCTTACCCTCCCTAGAAAACAAACCTCAAAGAAACATCCAGAATAATGTTTGACAAAATACTGGAACACCATGACTCAGAAAATATACCATGACAAGTCCTGTGATGACTTAAACTGTCTATTCCAAGACACACACACACACACACACACACACACACACACACACACACACATGCTAACCTCAGGATGTAACTTTACCTACACACAGGGTTGGTGCAGCTGAAATTAGCTAAGATGAAGTCACATAAGAGAGCTCATAGTCCAATATGACTGCTGCCTTTATAAGAAAGACACACAGGGAAAATGGCCATGTGTACGGATTCAGCTTAGTCCAGAGTTCAAACATTTTCACTAACCACCATTTTGCACACAGGGCTGATTCTCAGCATCTGATACATCAGGCAGCTCACATCCACCTAATCCAGGGGCTCCTATTCCCTCTTCTGACCCCCACAGGCACCAGAACATATGTTCTGGATCTATCTGCCTCCTTCTACATCCTCTGCCTCTGGTGGCCAGTTGTCATACTCCAGAACTTGTGAAGTACCACGTGAAGACAGAGACAGGGAAAGCCGTGAGGATGCAGGAGCATAGAGGGAGGTGATCTGGGTACAAGTCAAAGGATGTCTGAGATTCTAGAACACATTCGGAGATGCTCCATACCCATGCCTTTCCTGTCATCTCATGCTGGGACTCCCGATCTGCGAGAGGTAAGTTCCTGCTCTTTAAGCCACTTAGCATGTGGTCCTCTGTCACAGCCTGGGAGCCAACATAACCACCATCCTCTCCCGCCTTCCTCTCCCTTTGAGAGCTGATGTCCTGGGAAGGGAACCAACAATCAAGAGACTCATGCGGGTCATTAAAAACTCCTTCAAAGCAGGATGGTAGGTGTGAATTATATGGGGCTGTTCTGGTTGAAGGGAAACAGGGCTGACCTCTAAGGAACCAAGCCCTTAGACGGTGTCGCTGTCAGACAGTGGGTACAGGGCTTTCCCTCTCTGCAGCATCACAGCTGGCTCGGACGTCACTGGGAACCGGGATTTTCTGTGCCGTGCACAGACCCTGAGGTCTGCAGGAGAGGCAGTGGAAATGGAAGGTGGACACGGCGTGAGAGAAACCGGAACGTTCATGATGACGAACGCCTTGGCAGAGGCTACGCATGGCAACGACGGCACAGCAGCTCCATGCCCCTTGGCTACCTACTGCAAGCCTTTCCTGCCCCTTTGTGGAACTTTCTGTAGAAGACACAATTTTTATGTTTTACCAGGTCTGTACCAACTATATTTCCTCAAACTTTAGCCCAGATACCACCAGGATGGAGATGCCCAGGAACATCTTACAGCTGGAATAGCTGAACTGATTAGTTTGCCCTTTGAATGAGAACAGGCTCATATATTTGAATACTTGCTCCCTAAGTTGTGGAATTGTTTGGGCAGGATTAGGAGGCGTGGCCTTGTTAGGAGGAGGGGTGCCACTGGGGGGAGGGGCTTTGAGGTTTCAAAATTTCATTCCTTTCCCAGTTCTCTCTCTCTCTCTCTCTCTCTCTCTCTCTCTCTCTCTCTCTCTGTGTGTGTGTGTGTGTGTGTGTGTGTGTGTGTGTGTGTGTGTCTGCCTCATAAAAGTTGTCCCTAAAATATTACTCTCGCTGGGTGGTGGTGGCGCACGCCTTTAATCCCAGCACTTGGGAGGCAGAGGCAGGTGGATTTCTGAGTTTGAGGCCAGCCTGGTCTACAGAGTGAGTTCCAGGACAGCCAGGGCTACACAGAGAAACCCTGTCTCGAAAAACCAATATATATATATACACATACATACATACACACATACATACACACACATATATACATATATGTACATATGTATATATGTATATATTACTCTCTATCAAATCCCTTCTTCATGAGTTTACAAGACACAAGACCTGGAGTCACCAGTCTAGGATGACTTTGGTGACCATTGGTTGTCCTGAACCCAAACTCTGTAAATCATGCTCTCCTGGGGCAGAAAAGCATCTGTCATGTGCAAAGACCCTGTCCCCCACATCGTTACTTTCACTGCCTCTACTTATATATATTGGATAAGAGATTTATTAGGAGTTATTAACACCATAAGTTGACAACATGACAGAGTTCTGAAGAAAGTTAAGACACATGAGGTACAGTGGAAGTCTATTCTCATAGGTCTTGTGGGGGGGAGGTGGCAATTGAAAGAAAAAATGAAATAAAAGGCGGACATTGTCTTGTTAGGGTTTTTACTGCTATAAAGAGACACTATGACCAAGGCAACTCTTATAAAGAAAAACATTTAATAGGGGCTGGCTTACAGGTTCAGAGGCTCAGTCCATAATCATCAAAGCGGGGTCATGGCAGCATCCAGGCAGGCATGGTGCAGGAGGAGCTGAGAGTTCTACATCTTCATCTGAAGGCTGTTAGTGGAAGACTGACTCCCAGGCAGCTAGGATGAGGGCTTTAAGCCCACACCCACAGTGGCACACCTACTTTGACAAGGCACCTCCTTATAGTGCCACGCCCTAGGCCAAGCACACATAAACCATCACGGACAAGATGCCTTCTAGAGTGTGGAGAAGGTTTTTATTGTAGGTGAGAAAGGGTGAAAGTAGACTGAGGGAAGAGTCCCAGCTGAGCATGGCCTACAGGCTAAACTGTACTGTGAGAGAAGAGATGGGAATGGGGGTGGGTGGGTGGGGATGGGTGGGGACAAGAAAGAGGCTGCCTGGCCTGGGCCAAGCATCCAAGGGAGCAGCCTAGATAGCCAATATGGCCAAGTTACAGGGATCAGGTCAGGAGAAGGGAGGTAGAAGCCCAGCCCCTGGGAGGGAGGGGTTTGGGGTAGGGGGTGGGATGAGGCATTCTGGGAGGAACACTGAGTGAGATTTGTCTGGCATTAGAGACCTAATGGCAATCTCGTTGCAGTCAATGAGAAGAAGCCCACAGTACGTGCTTGTGGTCAGACTGTCTCTGATTCCTGGGTGTGGGGGAGGGAGAAGGCTTGACCCTTCAGTTAACGGATGTCCATCACATTGGATATGCTACGTGTTGTTCCTGATAGCTCAGCGAGCTGCATAAACCTCTGATGAGAAAGTGAGAATTATGGTCACAGATGGCCTCAGTGCGGTGCCTGCCATTTGTTTTACAGCAGATGGGGCAGGGTAGTGTTGGGGGGTGAAGCTGATAGTGGTGAGGTTGGCTTGAGTAGCCCCTAGTCCATTAAACTACTTTCTAGGAAAGGGACAGTGGTGAGGAGGCCATGACGTATTTGCACATGTGTGGACCTGGCCCATCTTCCCGTGCCCACCTGGCCAGCATATACTTAGGCCTTGCTTCGGAGCTCCAGGGAGAAAACCTAACCTTAGCACAAAATTTCTGGATGGTCCTATGAATGAATGTGTTCATACAAGCTTCCTGCCGAGGGGAATGCCAATCTCCCTTCCATTGCTGCTCCCTGTACATGGGACTCCCCAAAATTGTTCTCCTAAGCCTCATGGGAGGGGGTGTGGTATTAGCAGTATCCCAGTCGGGCATGAGAAAAGCCCACTCTTCCACAGAGCTGGCCCTAGGTCTAGCTCTGGGCTGCTGGTGTGCTCAACCCAGCCAGATTCCCAGACACGGGATTTATCATGCTCGGGAGAACCTGCTTCACATCTGCCCTGAGATGCCAACTTGAATAGATACATGAACAAACATACTACACAGCAGGAAGGAGAGAGCAGAAGGAGAGAAGGGACGAGGAAAGGGAGGGAAAGGAGAGGGAAGAGGGGAGGGCAGAAGGGGAAGGGGGCAGAAGCAGATGAGAAAGCAGAAGATTGCCAAGAAGGTACCCTGGGCTTGTGGGACTTGAAACTCAGGAGTGAGCGAGTTGGTCTATTCTGGAAAGTCATGGGTTTGGACAGACATCTCCTTTTTGGTTAAGGATGGGAAGGCTGCGAGCTGGCAGGCACACCCTCACCCTTACAAGAGTTACAACAGGTACAGAAGTATAAACAATGCATTAGGGGTAAAAAGCCAGAATTCCACACCCACAACACCTCCGGCTACCGAGACTATTCCTTAGTGGCCACACAGCTGCTCCAGCAGCCGCTGAACAAGACCACACAAGGTGTCCCACTTGGTTCATCCATCTCTGATGGATGTACTTTCAGATTCAAACGAGTGGGTCTGCGAGGCATGCAGCAAACAAAGATAAAAGAACAAATAGCAAGTGGTGGACAGAAGGAAGCAGTAGATGGAAACGGTGCTCACGACATCCAGCAGAGAGGACCGGAGCAGCCTGGTGGAGAGAGAGAGAGAGAGAGAGAGAGAGAGAGAGAGAGAGAGAGAGAGAGAGAGAGAGAGAGAGAGAGAGAGAGAAAACAGCATCATCACGTACAGCACCCAGGAGAAACCAACTGGGAAAGCCTCCGTGAGGCAGACAGAGTTTCTAACTGAGGTCTTTCTCTCCATGAATGAGCCTCCTGCTTCTTGTTCCCATGGGGAATTTCATACCACGAATTAAACAACAGGATCTGTTGCTTGTAAAGGGACCGTGTGTTTGTTCTCAGGCTGTGCTGCTGTTTCTCCTCTCTCCTTGTCCCACACAGGGCTAGGGGCTAGCCCATTGCTCCTTCAACAACAGACCTTGGAGGACACCTCAAAGCAAAGGGGAGGAGGAACCCTCGGTCCGGACGGAGCCAGCTTCTCGGTAAGCTCAAACCACAGGCGACAATTTGCCAATGCAGGCTGTTATGCACAACTGGGCTGAGGGCTGGGGCAGCAGGCGTGAGCAGCTCGATCCACAGTCAGTGGCCAGAACAGAGGGACAGAACCAGGTCCTTTTCCTTCGGTCACTTTGGAGATGAAATTCAGAACATGCAAGGCAAACAAGCACCCTCCCACTGAGCCCCATCCCCACCCCTGGGTCAGACCCTTTAGCCTGCTCCGATGCTGCTGGGACAATACTACTAGGCATGAGTACAGGACTTGTCTCGTGGCTCGTGGCACAGATCAGCCTGAGTGCCACAGACCCTATGAGTCTATGGAGCAGTTGTCCAGGTTTGTGTTACTATGTTGATACATTCCAACACAGGCTGGAACAATGAGTGACGTCACTACGGAGGTCATACCTACGCCCAGAGGGTCACTGGGCTGTGTCTGAGTCTCAGTTTCTCTGTTTGTAGACTCCTGATCAATTACTTCCTGAGAATCCCAGATGGATTAATAAGGGGGAAAAATCAAGTGGTTAGCTGGTAGCTGGCACCAAGTGTGTATTTAGGAAGGGTTACCCCTTGCCCCTTGGTAAATGGACAGAATCTTCAGCAGGGCTTAGATCAGTGTCTGCATCACAGGTGCCTGGGGAAATGAGCCCAACCTTCCAGGCTCAGCCTCGAGCAGGCTGCGGATCTATCTCCAAATGCAAGACAGAAGGGCCGGTCAGCAGCCAAGGGATGAAGACTGCAAAGCTCTGCCTCCCTTCGCTGAGAACAGAGAATCGATGGGGAGGGAAAGCTTCCGGCCCCTGAGCATTCCGCAAGCCAATAATAAAATTTAAAATCAATGGGGAGGCTGACAGCAAACCAATGGAGGGGCCAGAGGCCAGTCGCGAGGAGTCTGTGCTCAGAGCAGGCGGACAGCCTGGGCAGGAGGCAGGGCATCCAGTGAGTGGGCTGCTCGGAGAGACAGGGTGCTGAGCACCCAGGCCACAGCTAAGGTGCCCTCGGGCCTTGAACCCCTGCTCTCCAGGCCAAGTGTCTTCCCTGTGTAGGAGGCCTAAGAGGAGCTGGGACTGTCCCAGAATGGTGATCTGGAACTCAGCATTGTGCTGATCGGATTACTCAGACCCTGGCGGGGCGCTGCCAAAGCCTGGCAGATGATAGTATTTTATAGCACTGATTCCAGCCACATTTTTAAAACTTGCACAGACACTGTGGTCTGGCACAGAGATTTAAACTATTTCTCAGCCGAGGGGCTGCACATGTTCATTTATCCTCGCAAATATTTTGCGAGCCCTTTCCATGTGTCGAGGACTAGGTGGAAGCAGCCAGACAAGACAGCCAGACAAGACGTTCCGGATGTGGCTGCTGCCCACTGGAGTATCTGTCACCCACTATACAGCCCGGAAGGTGGAGGGATGGCTTTAAAGAGCTCTGGGAAGGAGGCGGTCGCCCTCCCTGGGCAGAGCGTGGCTGGGAAAGGAGGTGTTGGTAAAGGGTTGGTGACCCTGGTCACCTATGCATATCCTAAACAGTGGTTCTCAACCTACCTAATGCTGTGACCCTTTAATACAGTTCCTCACGTTGTGGTGACCCTCCCCGATCATAACATTATTTTATTGTCACCTCATAACTGTATTTTTGCTTCTGTTATGAATCGTAATACAAATAAATATCTGATATGTTGGGTATCTGATATGTGATATCCACAGGTTGAGAACGCCGTCCTAGGTTGTAGCATTGAGTTGAGTGACAAGGTGAGCTTTCAGGGATGTCAGCACCAAGGTGGCAGTGAAGCCTGCCCTGAGCAAGGGAGCAGGTGTGGGAGAGGCTCAGGGCACAGTGGACGAGGATGACGGAATAGAGGGGGGACGAGGAGAGGGAGAGAGGAGAAATACCGTGGGTAAGTGGCAGAGGCACAGAGACCATGTGACAGACTCTGCACACACCAGAGAAACCAAGAGCATCGGTGTACGTGTGACAGACACAGACGGGAGATTCTGGGAGGATGACAGAGACAGAGAGGCACATCCTGGAAGAAGGAGGAGGAAGAGGTTTGTGGTAGAGAGAAATGGGGTGCGCAGAGACACAGAGAGAAGGAAATGGGGTGCACAGAGACAGAGGGCGAGCCAGCGAGATGATGTATGTACGGTCGGAGGGAGGGAAACGAGGAAGAGAGGGAGAGGAGAAAAGAGAAAGAAAACGGGAAGGGGGACAAAGAGGGAGGGAGGGACAGACGGAGGGAGGGAGGGACGGAGGGAGGGAGGAAGATGACATATTTCAGACCCAATTGTGCAGTTCTGTTTCTGGCAATGTTTGGGCTCCATCTTTGGAGTTTTGGAAGTTTCTCTCAGAATTCCTGTGAATGAGCAGCCCTCAACTGTACCCCTTGTTAGCTCTTCTTCTAGGCTCAGCCCCACAGTTACCTGGCAACAGCCAGGAATGCCTGACTCGCTATAAAATGGGCTGCTCGCCCCCTCATTCTCTTGCTTTCTTACTCTCTCCCTCTCTGTCCATTCTCTTCCCAGTCCTCTCCCCCCCTCTCTCCCCATGTTCATGGCTGGCCTCTACCACTCTAGTCCCCCTCCTTCTCCCTCTCCCCCTTCTTTTCCCCCTCCCCCTCCCTTTTCCTCTCCCCCCTCTCTTTCTCTCTCTCCTCCCATCCCAACTCCCCTTCCCATGCCCTAAATAAACTCTATTGTATACTATACCCGTCTGGCTGGTCCCTCAGGGGGAAGGGATGCCTCAGCATGGGCCCACGGGGAACCCCCTTCCCACTGCCCCATACCTTGCCTCTACCAAACATTTCCCTGGCTTCCCTTTCCTTTTCATAAAACACAACACCCCTGGGAGTGGCCTTCTGACGTCAGGAGTCCCGGGAGTCCCAGCTAAGCCGCTCCGAAGCCCACAGCAGCTCTCACGACCCCGAGTGCCAAAATGGCTGATGTCACCCTCACGCCTGAGGGTGGGTCTGGGACAGTGTGGAGCTGGAGGAGCGTTGCCTCCCGCCCCGCTGTGGGGGCACGACCTTCTCTTGGTTTTGAGACGAGAGCAAGAGAAAGGAAAGGAGAAAACAATTAGTGAGCAGGCGATCATCCCGGCTCCACCCCGGCCGCCAAGGCCAATCATGCATTTCAACTGAGGTATTTGGGAAATTAAAGCCACATGGAAGTTAAGCGTGCTGATTTCATGCTCTGGCTGTTTAGAGTACAAACACCCAGGCCCAGCCTGTGTTTTGGAGAACTGAAGGCAGTAATTAACTCATAAGGTCTCAAACTAACAAACGACTTCCTTTACAAGCAAAGTGTCAATCGGACCTTGATTCATGAAGTCACTAATTGCTCTTCCTGGTTTCACATTTTAGTCCAGAGCCTTAAATGGATTATACAGTATTATACGGTGTCCCTGAATTGCCATGCTTGCGTGTGTGTGTGTGTGTGTGTGTGTGTGTGTGTGTGTGAGGGAATGATCAATATTAGGTGTGTTGTTCAATTTCTCTTCTTAGTTTTTTAAGGCAGAATTCCCTCAATGAGCCCACAGCTCTTCAGTTTGGTTAGCCTGGCTAAGAAGCAAGTCCCAGGCATCCTCCTGTCTCCATCTCTTCAGCACCAGGATTACAGGTATGTGCTGCCACACCTGACTTTCACACGAGTACTGGCGGTTAAACTCATTTCTTCACACTTACACAGCAAGCACGCTTACCCACTGAGCCACTCTCCCAGCCCCAGAGTACATTATTCTAAGAAAGATAAACAACAGAAAGTCAATTCAGACCAAAGCTCAACGCCAGCTACCTGGGTAGCTGCAGAATGGAACCGTGTCGGAAATCAGAAGGGCCTCGGAGTTGCCAAATGAACCAGTTCTCTAATTAAAACTGTCTCCTCTCAGCTGGTCAGGGACAGGCCAGCCAGGTAGGCACACCTTTTGTCCACCTGACTTTGACTAATGGAACTCTTAGTACACGGTGGCCTCCACACCCCGAGGGTGTGAGCAACCTCCTTTTTCCTGTGACTTCTCAGCTTGGGCCCCTGTAAGGGCCTCCCTGGAGCAGATAGAGAAAGGTCTGCGGAGACCCACCGCCAGCAGAGGAAAGCAATACAGGCACTAACTACCGCTTACATGTTTAGCCCAAACGTCAACATTTCAATCAAATCTGACCTTGAGCTTTCCGCATCTGTTGACAGTGAGACATTTCCTCTCCCGGCTGACCAGATCCACCTAAAATATACCACTTGCGCACAAGGAGTATCCTGAGCGCGGGACAATTGAGATCCAACTAGATAGGGAAAAGTTCTCACACGGCCTTGTTGTGCCGCTCACTCTAAAGCTCCGCTAATCAAGACCATCCACTCCAGGCCCAAGGTCAGACATACAGGCCAGCGGGGTACGAACACGAGTCCAGCGAGTCCAGAGAAAACGTGTACAGTTGTGGCCCACTGATTCTTTTTTCTGACAAGGGTGCCAAGAGAATTAAATGGGGGAGAGAATAATGTTTTCAACAAATGGTGAGAAGAATGGAGTTGGACATTTTCATTGCATCCTATGTAGGCGCTCACTGCAAATGGATCACAGACTTAAAGGCAGCATGCAGACTTCTAAACCTTTTAGCAGAAAGCATGGGGGAAATCTTCTTGAACTGTGGCAAGGCAAGGTCATCTTGGCAACAGGCTCTAATTTGGGCTTCATCACAATGAAGCACTTTGGACCTTCAAGGGGCACTGCACTGGTGGGTTGGTTTGTCAACGTGACATAAGTTAGAGACATCTGGGAAGAGTAACAATAGAAAAGTTGCCATCCAGTGGCCTGGGGGTAAGACTGTGGGGCGTTTTCTTGATTAAGGGTTGATGTAGGAGGGCCCAGCCCACAGTGGGCGGCACCACCCCTAGGCAGGTGGATCTGAGTTGTATGAGAAAGCAGGCTGAGCCAGCCACTGCAATAAGCAGTGTTCCTCCATGGTCTCTGCTTCGGTTCTTGCCGTGAGATCCCGCCTCAGCTTCCCTCAGTGATGGGGACATGAAAGCCAATAAACTCTACTCCTCACCAAGTTGCTTTGGGTCATGGTGCTTTATCCCGGCAAGAGAAAGTGAATTAAAACAGGAAGAATGTGCAAAGAGAGCTCACAGATCTGAAGAGAACATTTGCAGGCCATAAACCTGGTAAGGGCCTTATTGCTGGAACAAACGAGAAATCTTTTATGCCAATGTAGAAGCCTAAATCGCCCAGCTTAAGTAAGCAAAGGGTTCGAGATGAGACGCGGAGGTGTCTGATGAGGATATGAAGAGTCTCGGTATCACAGCCACCGTGGCAATGCTCATTAAAAGCACAGTGAGAAACAAGCCATGGCCCCAAGGACGGCTATAAGCAAATGAGAAATAAAGGAGATTGGTCAGGATGTCTGGTATATGGTGAGAAAAGGGACGATGAAAGTAAGGTATCTGAGGAGTAGAGATAAGGCTCAGCGTTAAGAGCACTCAGTGTTCTTGCAGAGGACCCAGGTACAGTCCCAAGCACTCACGAAAGGCAGCTTACCACCCTCCTTAAGTCTATTTCCAGACTTGACTCCCTTTTCTAATTTCCACAGACACCAGGCATGTTTGTATGCAGCATACATACATACATACATGCATGCATGCATACATATATACACACATACAGGCAAAACATTCATATAAAATAAACAAACAAACAGAATGAGGTATCAACCTTCTGTTTCACAATAAACACAGGGTATGAGTTCACATATTCAAGTTTAAAGCAAATCGCTTGTCCACACGTGTGTATGTGGTATAAAAACCTAGACTAGTAGTTCTTGACCTTCCTAATGCTGTGACCCTTTAACCCAGTTCCTCGTGTTGTGGTGATCCACCAACCATAAAACTTATTTTTGTTGCTACTTCATAATTGTAATTTTACTACTCATGAGAATCATAATATAAATAGTTGTGTTTTCTGATGGTCTTAGGTGACACCTGTGAGATGGTCTTCGACCCCCACAGAGGTTGTGGCCCACAGGTTGAGAAGCACTGATAAACCTGTTCCCTGCATCGTCATCCAATCAGACTTTACACACGGGCCCAGGTGTCTTCCACACTAGCCTGCAGCCGGGAACCGCGGCTACCTGTCCGGAGAGCACGCGGGGAACACTGGGGTCTTCCCCTAGGGCGACCCCAGCTCGATCTTAGAGGACGCAGGTTTCAGACTCAGGTTTCCAGTCTGCTTTGGTCTTGAGGAGCTCGTGAGGAGTCCAGCTTCACCTCTGTATAGGAAGGACTGGGTCAAGTCTATTGTGCACACAAATGAGGTCCTGATGTGGGCAGGGCAGGGCAGGGCAGGGCAGGGCAGGGCAGGGCAGGGTATTCCCATCCACTGTTTCTGGAAATGCAGTCCCTCTTGCCATGCATTCCTGGAAGCATTTATAAAAGCCGGTCAGAGCAGTGGTAGCAAAATGTTTTTAAGGACTTAAGTCTTCCTCCCAGCTGGGACTTCTTGGAGTCACAACATTGTCTAAAATGACTTGTTGGGGCTCCGAGGTCCACCAAGCCAGGAATCCAGCCAGCCTGACTGACTGCCCATCCTTTTCAATTTGAAACTAAGTGAAAACTTGGCCTGAATTGATTGTTTAATTCGAAAAAGAAAACAAACACAAAACAACCAAGCCAGTCAAACCTGCGCTAAGTCAAACCAGCTGGGGGGGGGGGAGGGGGTATGTTTGGTTGAGTTTCATTTCCAGCAGCAGAGAAAACTGGAGTTTAAAATGCAAGCGTTTCATAAACAGAATAGGGAGGGAGATGCACTGGCTCTCTTCTCAGAGGCAAAAGCATTTTGGAGAGGATAGAGACAGTGGGCCTTGAACTGCAGCGTTTCTTCCTCTGTGAAACCCCACAGCCCGCACCAATGTGGACAATACGAATAGGCCGCAGCCTGTGACAAGGACATAACTACCAGCTTTTAAACACTGTTGTCGTCGCCAAGGCCCTTGAGCAGAGGGGAAAATCCAAGCAGGCAGCCCAACATTCTACCCACTGCTTGCCCTAAGCAAGAGGTGAGTTTTAGTCCAATATTGTTCTCTAACCCCCAACACCCCCCACCCCCCCACACACACACAGGCCCTGACACCTGACACCTGACACCTGACACCTGACACCTGACACCTGAGGGTTCAAGTTGAGTCACCGTGATTACAAATTTTTATTTCTTTTTCCCTGCTCAGCTGTTGTTGCTTTCCCCTTTCAAGCAAAATTAATAAAAATTCCTTCCAAGATGTTAACATGAGCTGGGAACCAAGTTGTTAACAGGAGATGGGAATCTCAGCTTTTATGCCCGAAGGGTTTACTACCACATCTTCATGAAAGATGCTACAATTTAAAAAATATTGGAAGTTATTTGCGTGAGAACAGCCGCTCTTCATAAATACGGCCTGAACAAGGATGCTACCCCATTGGTTAATCTTACAGCCAGAGCAAACGAATGAAAGAGAAGACTTGCAGATAAATGACTTTGTCCATAGCCAGAAGCCAAGTGCATAAGATAAAGCACAGACTCCTCCAACACAAGAATAAATCTATTTCGTGTTTTCTCCTTGCATAGTGTGCTTATAAAATTCAGGCCAGGCTGACAAGCGCAGCGTCCTAATATAAACAGTGCTAAGATGAACACAATTCTTCTTACTCATGATTAATATATTAGACAAATCATCTCTGAATCATTTAGGCAAATCATCCTTCTATATTCATGGTGAGGGCAGATTTTCCGCCTCTTATCTCAGTGACAAACAGCCCTTCACTTCCATTACCCTAAATAACCACTGGGACTTCTACCTAGAGGTTGTTCTTAATAAGGGAAAATTGCATGGTGACACATGTTTGTGTTTCTACTCCCCAAAGACAGAAAATACAGAATATACAGTTGAGATGCTGAGAGAACATGGAAAATTTATGAACCAACCAAGGAAAGTGGCATAGGCTGCAGTGGGGGAGACAGCTCGGTTGATGCTCTCCTTGCAAGTATGAGGACCTGGTCAGCCAGGCTCCAGGCCACCTAGAGACCCTGTCTCAAAAACCAAGATGGCGACTGTGTGCAAAAACCAAGATGGCGACTGTGCGCGTAGTTCAGCTTTTAGAGTATGTGCACAAAGCCCTGAGTCTGATCCTCAGGCACTGCATAAAACCAACCTTGGCAGCACACACCTGCACTCCTAGGACATGGGAAGCTGAAGCAGGAAGGTCAGTAGTTCAAGTCCAGCCTGTCTAAAAAGACTGTCATATCTAAAAAAAAAAAAAAAAAAAAAAAAACTCCACAAACTTTAAAACTAATTAATTTGATTTTGTAAATAAGGTTTACATTATTTATCTTTATTTTATGTATAAGAGTATTTTGCCTACATTATGTGTGTGTGTGTGTGTGTGTGAGAGAGAGAGAGAGAGAGAGAACCATGTGTACACAGTGCCTGTAGAAGTCAGTTTCTGTCAGATCCCCTAGATTCAGAGTTCCAGATGATTTTGAGCTGTCATGAGGTACTGGGAACTGAATCCAGATCTTGTGTGAGAGCAGCCAGTGTTTTTAACTACTGAACCATTTCCCCAACGCTATAAGTAATTAAAAGCAACTTAATAACAACAAAAAGGTAGACATCATCCTGAGTCTACATCCCTACAAACATACAAGCATACATGCAACCACATTTACATGCATGCGCGCATGCACACACACACACACACACACACACACACACACACAAGATGGCATAGGCTTTGGGGGTCCAAGAAACTAGTGGGACCTGAAGCATGGAAGATCTAGAGCCAGGAGCAAGCTAGCTGATGAGTTAAGTCTACAACTTGTAATTCAGCTATGGGTCGGGCAAGCACTGTTTTATATCTTTATTAACCAGAAAGGGTTTGTTAAATGAATTCTCAGCATAAATAAGAAGCCAGAAAAATGTACCTATATCCAAGAACAGCCCGTCTAGACAACAGCAGGCAAAGCATACAAGACTGACCTTGGCAGTAGAAGCCCCACCTTGGGATGAGGAACCTCTGAAATCTAGATGATGTGTGAACAGTGAAAAGAATTAAAACAGAAAAATAACAACGAATCGTATTCATTCTGCATTCTAGGAGGTGAATCTAGTACAAACTGAGACTTTGATATCAACCCCGCACCCCACCCCCAATTCCACACTCCCAAAATTTAGTCCTTATGTAGCCCAACAGTAAATCCTCCCCACCTGTTTCTCTCTTTGTAATTGTGGGAATAGATGCATCTTAAAGGAGGGTTGTCATGGAGATCTGATAGCGATGTGATAACTGAGCTGCTGGTTATCAGTTAAGGTGCCTCAGGCTATAATGTGAAAGGAAAATTCCTCTTCCCCTGTTTTGGAAACAATGCATTTTATTGACTCTAGGCATTGATAATTCCACAAGGAGGGGTAGATTTTCCAGATTTGGGTGAAGCAGTGAACGGTCAGCCGGGACTTTGGTTCCCAGGGCGGTCTGGCTGCCTTCACAGAATGAGAGGATTCACACTTCCAGACTACAAGGCTCTGTAGTCTTCTCCCTCTCAGTAGCTTCCTTTCTCCAGCCACCTAGTCCAGTCCTCAGCTGCCCTCTACTGGATTAACAGCCCCTCCCCAGTAAGTGGTACAGAATCTGCCAGGGAACATGGCTACTGCTCCAAGTGACAGTAGAAGTATAGATGACTCTGACAGCTTCTTATAGTACGTCACAGAGCTGTGACTAGATCTTCATGCATCTTTTTCTGAGTATAGAGGGATTTGGGTTGAAACCAGAAAAGGACCCCTCCCTCTGTTTTTTATTTATATAGTTTTAAATGATTTATTTTATTTGTGTGTGTGTGTGTGTGTGTGTGTGTGTGTGTGTGCATATGCCGTGCATATGGGTCTCCACAGAGACCAGGAGAGAGCATGCAATCCCCTGATTGTGAGCTCCCTGACACGGGTGTTGGGAATTGAACTCAGGTACCTCTGGGATGGTAGCAAGCACTCTGATCTAATGAGCCATCATCCAGGCGCACCCATTTCTCTGTCTTTTAAATAGTAGTCATCATAGCAGGTAACATCCCCTGGCATTTATGGTATAACTGGGACAGGCCTAAAGTCGTTGCATTATTCCAGGAAGTCCTCACACCTGCCTTCACAGTAAAAGTATAGGTATTCCTACTGTACAGATATGTAAACTGAGGCAAGAAAGACAAAATAATTGCCCAGCGTTACACACTTAGTCAAATGAGGGGTTGATACTAGGACAGTGCTCTTTCTGATTTAGAAGGTTTAAATGTCATTCAGAATGTATTCTGTGGACCTGATGTCTGTATACAATGCAGAGGTGAGAAGAGGGTGCTGGATGCCCTGGAATTGGTGTTACACAGTTGTGAGCTGCCGTGTGGGTGCTGGAAATCGAACCCAGGGTCTCTGGAAGATTAACTAGTAATCTTAACCACTGAGCCATCTCTCTAGCCCCTGTTCTGTACTTTTGAAAAAGCAATAGAATGTCATTTCTCCAAAAGGATGTTGTAATACAGACATCCATTTCCCCCCAGTGGCCATCCTAGACCATTAAACTACCACCTCATGTCATATCATTATGTCTGTACTGAACAACAACAACAACAAAAGAACCTTCTATTCCAGTGCGATGCTGGGTTCTAAGAATCGTGAGAGCTGGCAGTCATCATCTAACTCTGGATCTCAGAGATACAACAGGAAAAGTCCCCTTATATCAAAGCCAAGTTCCTTATACTTTGTCCCTCTGTATGGCTTGAATGGGAAATGTCCCAGCTGGGGGTAGGCAACACTATTTTGGAAAGTTCCAGAAACTTTGAAGGTGGGGTCTAGTTGAAGGAAATAGGTCACTGGGGCAAGATAGATCACTGTCTCTGAAGGTTACATGGGGTCTCCAGTAGCCTCCCCTCTCTATTCCCAATCCTCAAGAGTTAAGGGCTACTCATGTTCCTGTGATGTTCTGTTCAAAAGTATGGGGCTAAGAGGTCACGGACTGGAGTCTTCTGAAACCACGAACACCTGCCCCTTTAAGTTGTTCCAGCCAGAGATTTTTGTCATGGTGATGAGGAAAGCCATTCATAACCAAAGCCATGTCTCCTCCTTAGTGTTTCAGGACCAAGACCAACGTGTCTACGCCAGGGCCCTTTCATTGGCAATGACCCTTTAGACAGGGAGCTCCTCGGTGACCAACATCCCCTAATCAGAGAAGTGTCTCACTTTTCCTACAAACAGCACGGCACCTCCTTCCACTTCACCTGCCATGTTATTGGTGGTTGTGTGTGTTTAGAGAGGGTTTTAATTCTGCGTTTACTAATTGTCATTCGTCAGGTTAGCTTTGTTGACTCACACACTCTTCACTTGTAATACTGCACTAGAATTTGAGTATTTTGATGGAGAGACTTGGGTTTTCATTGCTCTATCCCTTCAGCCCCCTGCATGGTGCCTGGCTTCTGCTCGGCACTCTCGAATATAGAGGAAATGAATGAACAAATGTAATAACTCTCAGAGGCTGTCGCAATCCCCAGCGCATCTCTGGAAAGTCCTGCGTAAGTTGTCTAAAGCCAGCGTTCCTCAAATCTCACCACTTAACACATTTGTGTGTGTGGTGTGGGAGGCGCTAACATTTCAAAGAACTCCAAGGTTTGTCGAAATCACCATGGGAGACACCGGCCTGCCAGCCTCTCATTTTACAGGTGAGGAGATCCAGGCCCGGATGAGTTCAGGAAGCTTCCAGCCTACATAGCAAGCCCGTGACCCTCAGGGGCAGCACATCTTTCTCTTCCTATTCAGAATTCCTTAGCTCCGGCCCCTCCACATGTTGTATTGATTGAAGATCATCGGGGCTAATTATACTGGACATACCAATCAATAAAGCCATCAATGAGTATTAATGGGCCATTTATTTTGTGCCTGGCTATCGGCACCTTCATTGTGACACCGAAGGCTCAGGTGACATTTTTATGGAAGACACAATTTTTCAAGGGCTGTTGATTGATTCCTTGGAAGCCTGGGGTTCACTTACAGATACATTTTCCCAGAGTTTGGGCTTCATTGATCCAGGCTGCCCGCTGACCCCACTCTTTGTCTTTTACTTGTTTTTCATGTTAGCCTGCTCTCTCCCCTCGGTACTTCCTTCCAGCTGTGTCACAGCTATTGACCAAATGGGATTTGACCTTTTTTGTGAACCGAAGAAAATGCTCTTCAGCATCTTAGGGAAACAAAGGGAAGCTGCTGTGTATGGGGAGGAGAGAACCCAGGTGACGCGGGCACGCGCACTCAGTCACTGGGTCTGAACCAAAGGCCATCACCTTCCCTCAGGACTTCCTTTTTTACGCCAGCTGGTACATCACCCTCTTTCTATAGAGGTATTGTCAGGGGCATAGTACCAATCTGGAGACCAAAACACGCCTGAGATGTCCCTGATGTGGCAGCCGGCAGCTTCAGGCACAACTGTATGCTCTTGAGACACATGCATTTCTCAGCTACCACTGAGCACAGTGCCTAGGATGTCTCCCAACCTTGTGTCACGTCGTGGACCTCTCTCAGGTTCCCATAAGGACACCTCTGCCTTAACAGTCTAATCTCTGGACCCAGGAGGCTGAGGGGCCTGGCTCAGACCCTTGCCTAGTTTCCAATAGTTTGACACCCCCAGGGAACCCTTTTTTGGGGATAACAGTGTTAAATGACCCTTCTGATTCCCAAGCTGTATGTTCAGTTTTGTGTCTTCTACCTCCACCCAAAGCAAAACAAACCAGAAGAAAGAGCATGGAAGAGGGCTCAGCCGTAAAACTTGTCCACAAGCATGAAAACCTAGGCTCAACCCTGGGACCTATGAGGAGAAAGAGAGCTGACTGTCAACTTGTTAACAGTTGTCCTTTGACCTACATAGATACATACACAAACACACATGCCAAACACAAACACATATACACATGTGCTTGCACACATACTACACATACACATACACACACACCACATATCATAAACACGTATACATACTATACACATATACATACACCATACAGACACAACACAAAGCATGTGCACATATTATATACACATATACAATATATTCATATATACACATTACATACACATACCATATACCACACACATATAAACACACTATACATAATATACATATACACATATCCAATACATACACAGCATACGCATAAACATACATAAAATACATACACCACACACAACATACACATATATACACACCAGACACATACATATACAACATATACATATACATACACCATTCATGTATATACACAACACTCATATACACATACAACACACTCATACACATATAGTACATACATTCACAAACACGCATAATACATAGATAGACACACAAAATACACACATACACAAACCACCCACACCCACCACACTTAACAATATACACACAGAATATATTATACACCACCCCTAAATGCATAAAAAGCACATAGTACATACATATACTATGCAGACACTATATACACATGTATACATATAAAGACATGTTTTACAATACACTTCATATCTATACATACACACCTCATAGACCACACATATACATGATATACACAGACCCATATACACAAATATGCATACATATACCACATATATATACTACACATACAAAACATACATATACACACACATCGCACACATACTCATACATAAACCACATACATATATCCAAACTATACAACACAGCATATACACAATACACACAGAAAATATACTCACACAAACTGCACACATCATACATACACCATACACACACAACACACTCACACCATATACATACACATACATACTTACACACACACACATACATGCTCGCACACAAACCCCACAACACACATCACAATCATCAGTCTTCTAAAAAGAAGAGAAGAACCCCTCCATCTGAGAGCCAAATGGTGGCTTGTCATGTATTAGCTATTGGCTATGCTCTCTTAAATGATTATTTATCTTGCTGTGCTTTGGGTGCTTAAAATGAGGTTGTTAAGCACCAGCTTCACAGGATTAAGGTGGGTGAATGATTTCCTGTCTGTAAATCATCAACCAAGAGGCACAAAGTCAGGGTTGGTGACCCTCTCTTTCTTTTGAAGTATCTAATGAACTCAGCTCAAATAGAATTTTAGGTTTTCTCGCCTTGTCCTGCACTTCACCGTGCAGGGTTGGTAATTACTGTCCAGTTCTAGCCACTAAATGACTTCTAGCAGGATGAGAATGGTTCAAATCCACCTCCTGTGCAGAACATGCTAAGGAGTGAGAACATCTGTCCCAACCCCCACAGGACCGGGGCCTCGTCCTTCCCAGGCTGTAGGTAGAACGACACAGATGTTTATGCTTCCTAGCCCTCGTCCCTGTGTTCCAAGGTACTCCCCCAGCTCTTAGGTTCTCTTTAGTTTAAATGGTCTAGGTCTTTGCCAACCAGAGCCTGTCTTACCAGCTATGCAGGGTTCTGAGGCTTATTACCGAGGCCCAAGACAAGGAACGCTTGAGGTTTCAATATGCAAAGACCTAGTCGTCCTCTTCAGAAATGGTGGGGTAAGGAGGAAGCACTTATTTTTTGGAGTGAGGTTCCCCCATGAAAGGAAGGTGCTGAGTTTCTCTTAGCTTATTTTGATATGGGCTTGCCAGGAAGATCCCCACCAGTTGGAGACCTAGGAGAATGCCAGACTTGGGACTGGCAGGACTCCTGTGGGCCTTGGATGAGTCAAAGTCTCAGCGTTCTCTTTCACTGTCCACAGAAACATGGAAGGGCAGGGGTGCTAAGATGAGGGGCTCAGACAGGGTTCATACCCACATCTGCAAGGATGTGGAGAACCCTCAATATTCTCCTCAGCCCAGAGATGGCACATCCACAAGAAAGCCAGCCTGCACCATGAGTACTGCAACGGGCCTTCGAGTCCTCCTGGTTCATTGGTGGCCTAAGTGTGACTCACGCACTCACGATCAAGCTGACCAGTTCCCTTGTGCGGTGAACTCCTCTATGAGTCCCGGGAGGACCCTCAGAGGTAGGTCTCGGCCCACCTGCCCCAGCTTCCTGCTCAGGCCCCCAGCAGCTTCTTATAGGCTGCATGTTCATATGACCCTCCAAACACCTCTGTCTCCCTAGATGATGAAATATAATTCTAGAAATTCCCAGACTCAATGCCCTGCCTTCCTCCTATCGGTATGAGACTAAGCATCAGCAGGGAAACATCCCTGTACACGAACACACAAACACAGACACACACACAGACACACACACACACTCACACGCATGCACGCACGCACACACATGCACACATACGCGTTACACCTAAGGCTCTCCCATCTGGGAATAGTGGTCTTCAACCTTTGCTGTACATTGGAGTCACCTACAGGGTGTTGAGAATTCCTGATGTCTGAGTCTCATACATAAACACACACACACACACACACACACACACACACACACACACACGGTTTAATTGGTCTGAGGTAAGGCCAGGCATCAGGGCTTTGATGGAGCTTCCAGCTGATTCTAACGAGCAGGGAAATTGAGAACCACGGATGCTGCAGTGAAGCTAATGCAGTTAGAATACAGCATGGGAGCACTCCAGGAGAGACCACAGAGGCCTGGGGAGGATGGAGAGCCAGGGAGCTTTCAGTGGGAGGGGACCAGCTCAAGGGAGGAGAAGAATTGGATGAAGTAAGCCTGGAGGGAGGGAAGGAAGGAGGAGAGAGGGAGGGAGGGAGAGAAGTGAGGGAGGTGGCCTAGCAGCCCCACGGTAGAATATTACTATTTCTGAAGGTTTAAGTAGGAGAGGTGAGGAGGCCCCAGAGCAGGCATACATTATCATGTTCCACTCCTTGGTGCTCTGAGGCAGGCTACTCTGCAAAGGACAGGGGTCTGGTCTGGTGCCCATTTCTGGAGATGGAAGGTGTGGGGGTCTTGTGTGATGATGCCCACTTGCGGGCAGTGTCAAGGCAGCTTCAAACATCATATGGCAAGGAACAAAAAGCAAGCGCACACACACACACACACAGGCAAACATATGCACATATGTGGGGGGGAAGAGGGAGGAAGGGACAGAGGGAGGGGAGAGGGAGGAGAGAAGGAGAGAGGCGGAGGGAAGGGAAGGGGGAGAGAAAGGGGGAGGGAGAGAGGAGGCAGGGGGAGGGGGAAGGGGAGAGGGAGGGAGAGACCAATTTCTGCTTCTCATCCTGTAACACCCAGGATCTAATCATTAGAGATCTACCATAACGACCGCATCCACTAAATCCAGCTACTGGCTATTGTGAAGGACTAGGAGGAAGGATTAAGCCCTTGTTCTTTCAGGGCCTCGCCACGAGAGCTAGGTCTCTACCCATCAGGCCTTGAGGTTGGACTCTCAGGCGACTCAAGCCATACACACCATGTAGGGTTTGATAGGAGACTAGTAAGGGCCCCTGAGGAACTGTAACGTATGCTGGAGTGAGAGGAGACATTCATTTTGGCAAGCATTTCTGTGAAAGGTGTGTTGACTGGCTATATGTAGAAAGGGAGGTGGCAACGCGTAACCTGGTGTATTTTCCAATAGACTAGCGCTTTGACCTCTTTGGCAATATTCCGTGATAATAATGTACACCGTCTTACCCTTAATATAGCCTGGGACATACTCAGAGCTAAGTAGGATCTTGTATTTAGTTCTCACTCTCCCCTTATAAAGCTGTTGTTAGTATCCCTGTTTTATGAATGGATAACTCAGGTTAAATAACTTAGGTGAAGGTCACATAGCTAAGGAAGGAATGGAGTCCAAACCCCCCTTGGGGAAGGCCAGGGCTTCTAACTCTCAGATCTGTGTTCCTTACTGCTCTTGACTCCGTCGTGGTTAGGGTTTCTATTGATGAGATGAAACACCGTGACCCAAAGCGACTTGGGGAAGAAAGGGTTTATTAGAGCTTACAACTCTCAGGTCACACCCAGTCACTGAGGAATTCAAGGCAGGAACCTGGAGGAATGATCTGGAGCAGAAGCCACAGAGAAACACTGCCTGCTGGATCCCGTATTTTACTGTACACCAGAGGACCACCTTCTCAGGATAGAATTATACACAATGGGCTGGGCCCTTCCACATCCATCGCTAGTCAAGAAAATGCCCCTCCCCCCCCAAAAAAAAACCCTCTTACCTCTGAGCCAATCTAATGCAGGCATTTTCCTAACTGAAATTCTCTCTTGTCCAGGGATCCTGGCTTGTGTCACATTAACGAAATTCTAATCAGCACGGGGCCCACCGGCATCACTAATCACTGGAACTTTCTGCATTATAGTAAGTGGGAGCCTTCTGCTACTTACAAGGAAGTATCTTTTTTTTTTCCCCCAAGATAAGATCATGTGTAGCTCAGAATGGCCGGGAATTCCCTCACCTAGCCTAAGTTAAACTTCTGAGTTTCCTGTCTCCACTGCCTAAATGCTGGGATTATATATGTGTGCCGCCACCCGTCTTATGCTGGGGGTTGAATGCGGGGGGGCCTCATGCATGCCGGGTAAGCACTCTACCAACTGAAACACACACACACACACACACACACACACACACACACACACACACACGAGCAAGCTGGAGAAAGCAAACACTTGTAGTTGATTCAGGCATCTGATGCTTTGCAGCATAGGCACAAGCCGAGTGTAGACAGGCAACCTGCCCCTGTCTGCGGTCCTTTGACTTGCCCAGCAGGTGCAGCAGGGTGGAGCCAACATCAAGTTATCACTTGCCAACTCGGCACAAGTGAGTAGGGCAACTTTGAAGGCCTTGAGCCATTGCTTGCTACTCCAGGCTCCAAACCCCAGGAAAGAGAGGGATCATTAAGGAGATCCCCAGATATCCCCTGTCCCCTCAAAGTTACTGGACTGGGACCTTGGCGTGTGAGTGCTGGGAAGCCAAGCTCTGCATTCTTTTCCTGCCCAGTGAGCCAATTCAGGGAAGAGCCCGAGTGCCCAACCCTTTAGGACGGGGGTCTCCTGAGTCATCACCTTCCTTCCAAAGATCACCTTAATCCCAGCAAGTGTACCCAACCTTCTGACACAGGCATGACATGGTTGTCTACAAATACGTGGGCTGCATCCATAGCTAGGCTTGGATCCTGCATGTCCAAAGTCAAGATCTCTCTTAGCTGCCTGTAGGGCTGGCCACACAGCCTGTCTGTCTCTCAGACCTACTGTTATTCAACCGATTAAATAGTAACCGAGGTGGAAGCCACAGGGAATTTTAGAGGGCTAGTCCAAAAGCTTGTATCTGTTGTGGCCAGTAAGTGACACTTTCTCCCTCCCCAAAATGGACTTCACACCTAAGTTTGGCTCGGTTTCCTCACTCTGGCTCTGTGGCGTGTAAGCTTGTCCCTTGGCGGGGCCAGCACCGGGATGGCTGGCTGGGGACCAGTCAAGCCTCTGGGTGTTAGTAGCCTGGCCGCTGAAGGATGTGCTGGAATAATACAGATTGCAGGCCTCAGCAGAAAATGCTCTCATGTAGAAGCTAACGAGGAAACTGTTGCCTGGATCCAGCCCACCAAATACCCAGCCATATGCGTCCGCCCCTGGTGGCTCATCTTTAAGCAATGAGATGCTTTGATCCCCTGCCAACTTCTGCTCCTCTAAGCCTGGATAGAGTTTTCCTGGGCGAACTCTTTACTCAGAGTTCAGGGCCATAATTTAGCCCAGTAGGGATGAAACAGTTTATTCTTTCTCCTTCTCTCTGTACTGGACATTAAAATTAGAGTCTATCATACGCTCGGCAAGTGAACTATCTCCCTGGATCTCCTTTTTAGTTTTTATACTCTTTATTTTTCAAACAGGCTCTCACTAAGTTGTCCAGGCTGGCTTTGAACTCAGCATCCCTCCCCACGTAGCTGGGAGGATAAGCCTCCCAAGTAGCCGGGACTACAGCCCTTTCCTAGCCCTGGCTTCACGGTTACCTTTAAGAAGTGAAATTTCGCCTTTATAAGTGTCACGGTGCTAGAAGGAGAGCTCATCTCAGTAAAGGGCCTGCTGTGCGCACTAATGAAGACTTGAGTTGGTTCCTTAGAACCAAAATTAAAAAACTAAATAAAAAGGCTGGTTAAGGGAAGCAGTCCTTTTAATTCCAGTGCCTCGGAGGCAGAGAGTCAGACGGATCCTGGGCCTCCCAGGCTAGACTCACCGCCGAGCCCCAGGCCAGTAAAGAGATGTCTCAGAACAAAAGCAGAAAGGGGCCTAAGGACTGACACCTGTGGGTGAACCTTTGCTTTCTACATGAATGTGCATACTTTCACACTCACAAACACACCCGGCATGCGGCCGGCACAGAAATAGACAAAGGTGCCCATGTGTAAGAACCGTGCTTCCTCGCAAAAGAAGTTGATGCTGGCATGTTTAAAATGTGCTGCTTAGAATTCCAGGCCTTAGGGCCTGGATTGGTTGGATATTCCGTGGATTTTAAAGAAAATCACAGCCTTGGCCTTGAACTCACTCTCCAGCCCAGACAGGCCTTGAACTTGGACCTGCCCACCTCAGCCTCCTGAGTGGCTAGGATTGCCGAGTAGCTAGGATTACGAGCTTTGAGATACCAATCCAGCTTGACATGGGTTTTGAAACACTCAAGAGAGACAGTAAAGTCCCCAGCATAAATGAAGGATCACAGCTTTCCTCCTAGACAGGCACGGAGCCGCTCAGGGTCCCAGCTGCAGGTGTGCAGAACTGGTCTCAACTGGTCTCATCTTGTCAACCTGTGGCCTCTCCAACTGGACAGACGCCACAGCTGGCCTGTTTCTGGGCAGATCTTAAGGGCTTGCTCATGGCTGATTTGATCTGACGTCTGGAGAAGTGAACCGAACATTCAGAGATGAAAGCACTTGTGATGACAGTCTGAACCGACTGCCTTCTCTTACATCCTGATTGACAGGTTTGGCCCTACGTGGGGCAGCACCTCTCCTTAGAGGCTGGAAGACGAACGCTGGGGTGGGGCTTGCTTCAGTATCCACCCGACCCGTTCTTCACAGTGGCAGAGCCAGGCCTACATAGCCTAACCACCTCCTAGATGGTCCAGGAAAGTTTCCATAGCAACACCACCTCACCCTAGGACCGGGCTCTAATTTACTGGTTTCCAGCCCAGGTGAGTTTTCCTACCAGCAGGTGGAGACTGGCTCCAGTCTATTAGCTGGGAGACAGCTTTGCAGATCCAAGAGGCAGCTTGTTTGATTTGGAAAGCCCCTCAGAGGTGGGCCACTCCAGCGATTGTCAAACTTGAGTGATCGCAGACCCAAGGGGCATCTCAGACACACAGCTGCCTGCTTGTGTTTGAGATTAAGGAATTATTGTTTGTCTTGCTGAATGGGATAGTGGCATTTGTGACACAAGAGTGGCTTGCTTTAGAATTATTCAGATAAAAATAAAGAAAGACGAGAGCTGGTTCCCGCAGGAGAGAGGAGCGCAAGGGAAGGAAGGGAGCAAGTGTCGTTAATAAAGATGCAGGGACTGTGTAGGGAAAGTACAAAGGGCCGCACCGCCCAGAACAAATGAACAGGGAAGGGCTGGGAGAGGAAACAGACAGGAAGTGTGTGTGTGTTGGGGGGGGGAGCTGGGTGTGGAGGCTCACACCTGAAAGCCCAGGCCTGGGAGATGGCAGCAGGTGAATCCCCATTTAAGGTCAGCTGGAGCTATGTAGTGTGATGCTGGGGAAAAAAACACAAAAACAAAAAAACTCCAACAACCAGCTGACAAAAGGCAGAGAAGCCCTGGGCTGCCCTGGGCTGCCGTGAGCTGTGTGTGTGTGTGTGTGTGTGTGTGTGTGTGTGTGTGTGTGCGCCCTAGGATGGAGGACCACAGCTATTGACACCAGGACAGGAGCTGGTGATGGGCATTGTCCTCCCTGTTTTTGAGTCTGATTTGGGGGTGGGGACGTTTTCGGATCAATTTTAAGGCAGTACAGATTCTCAGGTCTAGCTTCAGACTCACTCACTCAGAATCCTTTGGGAACGGAGCCCACTTATGGATTTTTAAAGATTTCCCCAGGTATTTAGTCATTCCCTTCACGAAAGCCTTTCTTCTTCCAGAGGAAACCCAGTCCCCAGAGAAGTTCGGTGACTTGTGGGAAATCCCAGGGAGATAGAAGTGAAACCCGAAGCAGAAGGTCAGACAGCATCCCGGGCAGCGGCTGGGGACAGTGGGACAGCCCCACAGCCAATGCTTGCTGCTTTATCCCTCCAAGCAATCGGTGCCTGCTGGGTGTGGGACTCGTCCTATGCCACCTCCGCGGGGCCTTTGAACATGGAGTGAGTTGGGGCCTATGACGGGTTTAAAAGTAATATCTGTCAAACAAAGCACCCAACCCAAGGTGACTATTCTTTTCACCGGCGTCTCTGTCCCAGCGTGCTACAGTTGCTTCTGTCTTTTCTGAACTGAAGAATCTCAAGCCTAGATAAGAGGCGCCCGCCCCTCCTCCTGCGCCACCCCAGCTAGTGGGCCTGTGGCTGGTACAGCCCAAGGTCCGTCATCTCCCACCACCTGCCTCTTGGCAGGCCATTCCCTCTTGTAAACCCCAAGCTGTGCAGGGGATAGAGTTCTTGACTGTGTCTCCCCACTACTTTGCCTGTGGGTCATGGGTGACTCTGACAAATTACAAAACGCTTTCCACCTGCTCCTGAACTGGAAGGGAGACTTCAAAGTCTCCTGAGCAAAGGGACTCTCTGCTGGCATGATGCTACAGCATCCTGAAGCATCTGACATCCAGGATCCCGGGATGCATCTACCTATGTGTGCATGAACACACACACACACACACAGAGGCACACGAGCAATGGTTTTATTTTAATGAATAGACACACAAAAAAAGTCTGTCTTTACAAATGGGTGGCCCGTTCCTCCACCCATCCCCTCTGCAGTCAGTCATCTGGTACTCAGAGCAGATCTTTAGGAACATCCCAGTGGAGCCTAGACATAGCCTCAGAAGCCTCAGCTGAACAGGTCATCCAGCCATAGCTGCCAAGCTGGAGCGGCCTTGCGAGGGGAAGAAAAATGGACAGTGCCTTCCGTTTGCAACAGATGCGTTTAAAACGGTAGTTCTCAGCCTTCCCAGTGCTGCAACCCTTTCATATAGTTCCTCACGCTGTGGTGACCCACAACCACACAATTATTTTCATTGCTAGTTCGTAACTGCAAGTTTGCTGCTGTTACGAATCGTAAGGTAAACATCTGTGTTTTCTGATGGTTTTAGGTGACTCCCCCTATGAAAGGGTCATTTGACACCCCCCAAAGGGGTCAGGACCCACAAGTTGAGAACCACTGATTTAAAAGAAATGGTCATCCTATAGCCAAGGTGATAGCTCGAGGAGGAGAGGTGCAGAGAGCTCGGAGTCAGAGGAACCCAGCCAGGGTGGACGAGGTTTGCCTGAAAGATTTAGAACAAATCACCGACCTCTCCAGGGGTGTGCGCGCCCTGGGACGAGGAACGCTCATGACCACAAGAAGTAAACGAGAAAGCTTTTGCAGAAGTGGAAGCTGTGGAGATGAGGAAGTGTCTGTCGGTCAAGAGCTTTGCTGCACCAGCACGAGGACTTGATTTTGATCCCAGAAAAAAAAAAAAAGTCAGAATAGTGTAGTGCTTTGGTGCGTGAGCTTGTAACACACACACACACACACACACACACACCACACAGAGGCACAAACTCCCCTGTGGTCTAAACTATTACATATGCTTAATCCATTAATAGGACCTACAGCTATAGATGACACTAAATCATAAAAACAGTGGGTACACCCTCTGTAACCCCAAGTCCTCCTCTCTAGTCGCTACCGACTAACCATCAGGAAGGCAGGGAAGCGCTCCGCCTGCCAACCTGCCGCTCCTGTGAGTCAGTGAAGTATGGGCTCAGGAAGTCGACAGCAGGTCACATGGATCTGTCAAACGATCTGCAGATTCAAACTCAAGTAAGACAGTGCTTCTGTTACATACAGGGCCACTCTGCCTAAAACTACTGGGTCAGATAGAGTCTAGGAAATAGCACTTATTTTTAATAAGATGGGTGACACATACATACCTTCTGTTGGATAATATTCCACAATCAAACCTATTTGATCTGAAAACCAAAATTCATCTCTTCCTACCCAGGCTGAAGGGAGAGGCACAGACTGGAGCTGGGTTCAACTATTGCCCTCGAATGGGTTTAGCTTCCAAAGCCCCGTGAATGTCACAGTTTAAGAGATGAGACGGCAGGCCCGGCGTTCTGTATTTTCTGGGGACAGCAAGAGGCTGGGCAGACCAACAATGATAAAAAGAGTCGGGATCATTATAGCTCTGCCTCATTTCGTGTCCCTCTGTTCTACTGTCAGAACAGGTGGGGAGACAAAGCTTGCCTCCTGTCGGTGCCTGATTTCACCAGCCACGCCTGTAACCCCTGTTCTGGCTTAAATGTGAATGTGGCTTGTGTGTTTGACTGTGTGGGCCCTAGTTAGTGGTACTGTTCTGAAAGGTTGTAGAACCTTTGGGAGGTATGGCCGTGATGGAGGAAGTGGATCTCTGGGAGACCGACCTTGAGGGTTATGACCTGGTCCCACGTCCTGTCTTGTACCTGCTTTCTAGCAGACCCAGTGACCAGGTGTGGCCATCCCTGCCATCTGCCTACCCAGACATGACAGTCTGGGACCTTATTTCATCACAGCAATAGGAAAAGGGACAGGTTTAACTCCCACTTCTCAGCCTTAGCCGGACTGACAAAGTCTAGCAGGGTGATTTAACTCCTGCTAGACTTCAAGTCTCATCTTTCAACTCCTCTCCAGAAATAACTCACTTTGGGGGAGATTCTTCTAGCACGTGTGCTGGATGTACTTGGCACACCTTTGGTCTCCCTTTCGTACGCAATCACCACAGATCACCTCATTAGTGTTTGAACCTGAAATACCCTCATGGGCTCATGTTATGTGTTTCAACACGTAGGACCTCAGCTGATAGCCCTGTGTTCAGAAGATTGTGGGCCTTTGGGAAGAAGAGCTTCATTGGTGGATATGGGCCAATAGTAGCAGGCCTTGAAGGAGATAGCGTGGCCCCGTTTGCCTGATCTACCAAGGTAAGACTACGTTGTGCTGCATGCTTCCAGTGTCACAGAAGGGGACACTCCAGCTGCCAGGTGCTCTTCCCACAGGACGGGCCCTTCACTCTGAAACCTTTCTTCTCAGAAGTAGTTGCCGTCGAGCAGCGAGAAGGAGAGCTGACATGTTATGGCCTTGTCGCCAGCCCTTCCCCAACACCCACTCTTCCCTGAGTCTCGTCAATATATGACCACCCCTCTATAGTACCAGGCTCCACCTGCAACATGGTATCACCTCTCTGTATCCCCTGGACCTGGTACCATGCATGTCACAGGTGACCAGAACATATACAGAAAACAAGGCTCCCATATGCCTGCTTGGGACTAGCCAGGGCAGAGCGGCTTCCTCCACAGCTAGCACAATGCTCTAAATCGTGTGTGTGTGTGTGTGTGTGTGTGTGTGTGTGTGTGTGTAGGGGTGTCACACGTGTGTGAATACATGTATGTATACAACAATGTGGAAGTCAAAGATCAAGGATATCTTCCTTGGATACCCTTACCTTGTTTCTTTTCTTTTTCTTTCTTTCTTTCTTTCTTTTTTTTTTTTTTGTCTGTGAATCTTTTTTTTTATTTTATTTTTTATTTTATTTTCTATATTCTATGTTTACATTCCAAAGGCTTTCCCCTTTCCCAGTTCCCACCCACCATAGTTCCCATAGTTCCTCTCCCCCCCATCTGTTCCCCAATAATTCCCCCTCCCCCTCGGTTTCTTTACTAAACTGGATGCAATCTTTACAGGCCCAGGGTCCTCTCCTTTCTTCTTCTTGGGAATCATTTGACTTGCTATTTGTGTCTTGAGTATTTAGGGCTTCTGGGCTCATTAATATCCACTTATCAGTGATTGCATTTCATGTGCATTCTTTTGTGATTGGGTTAATTCACTCAGGATGATATTTTCCAGGTCTAACCATTTACCTACAAATTGCATGAATTCATTATTTTTAATTGCTGAGTAGTATTCCATTGTATAAATATACCACATTTTCTGTATCCATTCCTCCTTTGAGGGATATTTGGGCTCCTTCCAATTTCTGGCAATTATAAACAAGGCTGCTATAAACATAGTGGAGCATGTGTCCTTATTGCATGCAGGGGAATCCTCTGGGTATATGCCCAGGAGTGGTATGCCAGGGTCCTCTGGAAGTGACATGCCCAATTTTCTGAGGAACCGCCAAACTGATTTCCAGAGCGGTTTTACCATTTTGCAATCCCACCAACAGTGGAGGAGTGTTCCTCTTTCTCCACATCCTCGCCAGCACTTGTTGTCTCTTGAGTTTTTAATCTTAGCCATTCTGACTGGTGTGAGGTGGAATCTCAGGGTTGTTTTGATTTGCATTTCCCTGATGACTAATGATGTTGAACATCTTTTAAGGTGTTTCTCGGCCATCCGAATTTCTTCTGGTGAAAATTCTTTGTTTAGCTCTGTGCCCCATTTTTTGATAGGGTTATTTGTTTCTTTGCGGTCTAACTTCTTGAGTTCTTTGTATATATTGGATATTAGCCCTCTGTCGGATGTGGAGTTGGTGAAGATCTTTCCCCACTTTGTTGGTTGCCGTTTTGTCCTTCTGACAGTGTCCTATGCTTTGCAGAAACTTTGTAATTTTATGAGGTCCCATTTGTCGATTCTTGATCTTAGAGCATAAGCTATTGGTGTTCTGTTCAGGAACTTTTCCCCTGTGCCCAAGTCCTCCAGGGTCTTCCCAAGTTTCTTTTCTAATAGTTTCAGTGTGTCTGGTTTTATGTGGAGGTCCTTGATCCACTTGGAGTTGATCTTAGTGCAAAGAGATAAGATTGGATCAATTCGCATTCTTCTGCATGTTGACTTCCAGTTGAACCAGCACCATTTGTTAAAAAGGCTATCTTTATTCCACCGGATGGTTGTGGCTCCTTTATCAAAGATCAAGTGACCATAAGTCTGTGGGTTAACCTCTGGGTCTTCAATCCTGTTCCATTAATCTGCTTGCCTGTTGCTATACCAATACCATGCAGTTTTTAACACAATTGCTCTGTAGTACTGCTTGAGGTCAGGGATATTGATTCCCCCAGAAGTCCTTTTATTGTTGAGAATAGTTTTAGCTATCCTGGGTTTTTTGTTGCTCCAGATGAATTTGAGAATTGCTCTTTCTAGATCTATGAAGAATTGAGTTGGGATTTTGATGGGGATCGCATTGAATCTGTATATTGCTTTTGGCAAGATGGCCATTTTTACTATATTGATCCTGCCAATCCAGGAGCAAGAAATATTTTTCCATCTTCTGAGGTCTTCTTCGATTTCTTTCTTCAAGGACTTGAAGTTCCTGTTGTACAGATCTTTCGCTTGTTTGGTTAGAGTTACGCCAAGATATTTTATGTTGTTTGTGGCTATTGTGAAGGGTGTTATTTCCCTAATTTCTTTCTCTGCCTGCTTGTCCTTTGAGTACAAGAAGGCCACTGACTTGCTTGAGTTAATTTTATAACCTGCCACTTTGCTGAAGTTGTTTATCAGCTGTAGAAGTTCTCTGGTGGAGTTTTTTGGGTCGCTTAGGTAAACTATCATATCGTCTGCAAATAATGATAGTTTCACTTCTTCCTTTCCAATTTGTATCCCATTGACTTCCTTATGTTGTCTAATTGCTCTTGCTAGAACTTCAAGTACTATATTGAAAAGATATGGAGAGAGAGGGCAGCCTTGTCTAGTCCCTGATTTTAGTGGGAATGCTTCAAGTTTCTCTCCATTTATTTTGATGTTGGCTACTGGTTTGCTGTAGATTGCTTTTACTATGTTTAGGTATGGGCCTTGAATTCCTGCTCTTTCCAAGACTTTTAGCATGAAAGGATGCTGAATTTTGTCGAATGCTTTTTCAGCATCTAATGAGATGACCATGTGGTTTTTTTCTTTCAGTTTGTTTATGTAGTGGATTACATTGATGGATTTCCGTATATTGAACCATCCCTGCATCCCTGGGATGAAGCCTACTTGATCATGGTGGATGATCGTTTTGATGTGCTCTTGGATTCGGTTAGCAAGAATTTTATTTAGTATTTTTGCATCTATATTCATAAGAGAAATTGGCCTGTAGTTCTCTTTCTTTGTTGGATCTTTTTGTGGTTTAGGTATTAGCATAATTGTGGCTTCGAAGAATGAGTTGGGCAGTGTCCCTTCTGTCTCTATTTTGTGGAATAGTTTGGAGAGTATTGGTGTTAAGTCTTCTTTGAAGGTCTGGTAGAATTCTGCACTAAAACCATCTGGTCCCGTACTTTTTTTGGTTGGGAGGCTTTCTATAACCCCTTCTATTTCTTTAGGGGTTATGGGACTATTTAGCTGATCTACTTGATGCTGATTTAATTTTGGTATTTGATATCTGTCTAGGAAATTGTCCATTTCCTCCAGGTTCTCCAGTTGTTTTGAGTATAGACCTTTGTAGTAGGATCTGATGATGTTTTGAATTTCCTCAGTTTCTGTTGTTATGTCTCCATTTTCATTTCTAATTTTGTTAATTTGTATACTGTCTCTGTGTCCTTTGGTTAGTCTGGCTAAGGGTTTATCTATCTTGTTGATTTTCTCAAAGAACCAGCTCCTGGTCTTGTTGATTCTTTGTATGGTTCTCTTTGTTTCTATTTGATTGATTTCAGCCCTGAGTTTGATGATTTCTTGTCTTCTACTCCTCCTGGGTGAATTAACTTGTTTTTCTTCCAGGGCTTTAAGGTGTGCCATTAAGCTGCTAGTATATGCTCTCTCCAGTTTCTTTTTGGATGCACTTAGAGCTATGAGTTTTCCTCTTAGCACTGCTTTCATTGTGTCCCATAGATTTGGGTAGGTTGTGCCTTCATTTTCATTGAATTCTAAAAAGTCTTTGATTTCTTTTTTTATTTCTTCCTTGACCAAGGTGTCATTGAGTAGAGTATTGTTCAGTTTCCATGTGTATGTGGGCTTTCTGTTGTTTTTGTTGTTATTGAAGACCACTCTTACTCCATGGTGATCTGATAGAAGGCATGGGATTAGCTCGATCTTCTTGTATTTGTTGACATCTGTCTTGTGACCAATTATATGGTCTATTTTGGAGAAGGTCCCATGTGGAGCTGAGAAAAAGGTATATTCTTTAGCTTTAGAATGAAATGTCCTATATATATATATGTTAAATCCAATTGGTCCAGAGTTTCAATTAGTTTCACTGTGTCCCTGTTTAGTTTCTGCTTTCCTGATCGGTCCATTGAGGAGAGTGGAGTGTTGAAGTCACCCACAATTATTGTGTTAGGTGTAATGTGTGCTTTAAGCTTTAGTAAGGTTTCTTTTACGAATGAGGCTGCCCTTGCATTTGGAGCATAGATGTTCAGTATTGAGAGCTCTTCTTGGTGGATTTTTCCTTTGGCCAGCAAGAAGTGACCTTCTGAGTCTCTTTTGATGATTTTAGGTTGGAAGTCAATTTTATCTGATATTAGAATGGCTACTCCAGCTTGTTTCCTGAGACCATTTGCTTGTAGAATTGTCTTCCAGCCTTTTACTCTAAGGCAGTGTTTGTCTTTGACACTGAGATGTGTTTCCTGTATGCAGCAAAATGTAGGGTCCTGTTTCCGTATCCAGTCTGTTAATCTATGTCTTTTTATTGGGGAATTGAGTCCATTGATGTTAAGAGATATTAAGGAATAGTAATTATTTCCTCCAGACATTTTTGAAATTATATTTATTTTATTTATTTTTTATATTCGAGAGGTTACCTTCTTTTGGGTTTGATGAGAGGAGGTTTCTATCTTGCTTCTTCCCGGGTGTAGTTTCCGTCCTTGTCTTGGTGTTTTCCCCCTATTATCCTTTGTAGGGCTGGATTTGTGGAAAGATATCGTGCAAATTTGGTTTTGTCATGGAATACCTTGATGTCTCCATCTATGGTGATTGAGAGCTTTGCTGGGTAAAGTAGTTTTGGCTGAAGTTTGTGTTCTCTTAGAGTTTGCATGATATCTGCCCAGGATCTTCTAGCTTTCATGGTCTCAGGTGAGAAGTCTGGTGTTATTCTGATAGGTCTTCCTTTATAAGTTACTTGGCCTTTTTCTCTTGCTGCCTTTAATATTCTTTCTTTGTTTAGTACATTTGGAGTTTTGATTATTATGTGACGGGATGTATTTCTGTTCTGATCCAGTCTGTTTGGGGTTCTGTATGCTTCTTGTATATTCATGGGCATCTCTCTCTTTAGGTTGGGGAAGTTTTCTTCCATAATTTTGTAGAAGATATTTGCTGGCCCTTTAACTTGTACATCTTCATTCTCGTCTATACCTATAATCCTTAGGTTTGGTCTTCTCATTGTGTCCTGGATTTCCTGGATGTTTTGGGTTACAGCCTTTTTGCATTTAGTATTTTCTTTGACTGTTGAATCAATGGTTCCTATGGTATCTTCGGCTTCTGATATTCTGTCTTCTATCTCTTGTATTCTATTGTTGATATTTGCATCTATGGCTCCTGATTTCTTCCCAAGGTTTTCTATCTCCAATGTTGTCTCCCTCTGCGATTTCTTAGTTGTTTCTACTTCTGTTTTTAGTGCCTGGATGGATGTGCTCAGATCTTTCGCTTGCTTGATTGTGTTTTCATGTATTTCTTTAATAGATTTTTGTGTTTCCTCTTTCATAGCTTCTACTTGTTGGCCCACGTTCTTCTGTATTTCTTTAAGTGATTTTTGTCTTTCCTCCTTATTGTCTTCTTCTTTTTGATCCATCTTCTCCTGCATTTCTTGAAGTGATTTTTGTATTTGCCTTGTAAAGGCTTCTAACTTTTGATCCATTTTCTCTTCTATTTCTTTACGAGATTTTTCTATGTGTTCAGCTACCAGCATCCTGACCAGTGATTTTATATCCAAGTCTTGTTTTTCTGGTGTTTTGGGGTATCCAGGGCTTCCTGTTGTTGGCGAACTGGGTTCAGATGCTGTCATGTTGTCTTGATTTCTGTTAGTGACATTCCTTCGTTTACCTTTTGCCATCTGGTTATTTCTGGTGTTAGTTGACCTTGTTGTCACTGGCTGGTGTTTGAGTCTCCTATGAGGCTGGGCTTACCTGTTGTTTCTCTACTGGTGGTTATGCGTGATTGCTGCTCAACGGGATCACGAGCTGGCTGCCACCCGCTGACTTTGTGCACGGCCTGAGGTCTCCGGGAAGTGTGGGGGAGTGCAGCAGAGCCTCGGCAGGTGCTGCTGGGCCTGTCTAGTAGCTAGAGCCTAGCAGATCCCCCCACGTGGTAGCCCCTGATGGAATCTGTCTACCTGTTCCTTTCCAGCTGTGTTCTGGTTGCAGTATGGAGGCCTGCCGCTATCGCTGGTCCGGGCACCTGGGGAGCTGGGTGGTTCCGGCTGCCTCGGTGCACGGCCTAAGCTCGCAGGGACGTGCTGCAGAGCCTAGGCGCCTGGGCCCGCCTGTGGGCGAGAGCTTAGCAGCTCTCCCTGCTCTAGCCCCAGGCGGAGTCTCTATCTGCACCTTTCCAGCTGTGTCCTGGTTGCAATATGGAGGCCTGCCGCTATAGCTGGTCCTCACTCTTCTTAATAAACAAGAATTGTTGCTTATCCTGGTTCCGTGGGCAGGGTCTGAGCACCTGGCAAGCTGGCTAGGTCTGGCTGGCCTGCTACCGGCTGGATGGGAAGCTGCAGACAAGATGGCGCTGCCTGCAGGGGGTTTGGGGTCTGGCCTGCGAGCGCAGAGCTCAGGCACGGCCGCTGTACTCCAAACCGCTAGGCTGTGCGCAGATCCTGTCCCAGACCTGAGTCCCCGGAGGTCTTAAACTCGGGCTGTCTCTGGTACCTGGTTCCGCTGGCAGGGTCTCAGCACCTGGCAGGTTGGCTAGGTATGGCTGACCTGCTACCGGCTGGATGGGAAGCTTTTTTTTTTTTTTTTTTTTTTTTTTGTGACAGGGTTTCTCTGTGTAGCCCTGGCTGTCCTGGAACTCACTCTGTAGACCAACCTTGTTTCTTTTGAGACAGTGTCCCTCAATTTTTTATGAGCTTGACAATTTGGCTGAGCTGGCTGGCCACCAGCTTCAGGCACCTTTCCGTGTCTATCTCCCTGGCACTGAGGTTAAAAGTGCCGTGTCACCACGCCCAGATCTTTGAAGTGAGTTCTGTTCCCAGAACTCAGGTCCTTGCTGAGCCATCTCCCCAGGCATAGCACCACACCTTAATGAGGCCCTACACTGTTAGGCCTCTACCCCTCCCTGATCTTTCTCAGAGTATCTCTTCTGCTCTTTGTTAAGGAGCCCATGCCTCCCCATTGGCCGGGCCCGCCCCTTGCTACCACACAGCTCTCAACATCAGCATCACTTCTTCACAGAATGACGCTCCTTTGCTTCGCATCCCCTTTGACAGAAGCAGCGGAACGCCACCTCATCTCTATTCTGCCTCTTTTGTCCTTGGTTTTATTAATGTAGTTTAATTTTGAAGCAGCAATGACCCCCGTCACAGTCTGCATTTCCCAGCTTTTTTTTTTTTTTTTTGAACCTAGGTGGTGGCCATATGATTGGTTTCTGTGAGGGCCTCTGCGGAGAATTTGCTTGATTGGTTGGTACTGCCCTCTGTTCTTCTCACCTCCTAGTATGTCGTCCTGACAGATGGGGTGTCTGCAGCCATCCTGTGCCATAGCATGATAGGTAGACCATGGACTGTAGACCAATGTAACAGACAGGCCTGGGTCCCTGGTAGGTGTAAAGAAACTATACCAATGATTTCTGGGCTTAGAGGGAAAACAACTGCTGATATATTTAAACACTGATTTTTTTTTAAAGACAAATATTCTACAAGTTATGCTAACATATTATTATTGATGTCTATAATTAAGCATGTCATGGGTTATTTGATTACTTTTTTTCCTCTCCCAGGAGACAGATGGTAACAGTCTAGCTGATAGTACTATGTGGCCAGTGTGGAATAAGTAATTGAACAGGTGTCCTCCCATTCTGTAGACCCTCTGGAAGCTTCCACCGGGCCCTTCTTTTTATATCTCTAAGCGTCATTGTGGACATCGCCTGTAGAAACGGCTACACTTAGAAGCTTGAGGTAAGGAAACGCTGCTAAGATAAAGGTTCATGGGAACACCCCTCCTCTTCTCATCACGTGCTCTTCTGGAATGCTCTGCCTCGTCCAGTACATCTCTCTCCCATCATGCTCCTCCTTTGCCGTCACGCTCTCGCTCTCAAAGCTCTACTCAGCCTGGTCCTTCCACAGGGGCTCCGGCTTTGCTTTCCGCCGAGTCTGGTGCTAGCTGGAAATCATTTAGCCCAGTGTCTTAGTGTCTTTTCCTCTTGCTGTGATGAAACACTCCTATATGAAGCAACCTAAGGAAGAAAGGTGTATTTCGGTTCCAGGCTGCAGTCCCTCGTGTCAGGAAAGGCACAACAGCAAGAGCTGGTCGCAGTGCATCTACAGATAGGAAGGCTGCTGTGGATGCTCAGCCCCCTCCCTCTGCCACCTTTACAGTCCAGGGTCCCAGCCGGGAACTGGCGCTACCCACTGTGGGTGGGAACCATCTCTTCAATTGATGCAATCAAGCTACAGCTCGCCCCTACTCAGGCATGCCCAGAGGTCCATCTCCGAGGTGACTCTACAGTTTGTCATGTTGCCAATTAACGCTTCCCAGCATACCTAGATAATCACCACCATCCACGGAATTTGTGCTGGTTAGTTTTATGTCACCCTGACACGAGCTAGAGTCATCCCAGAGAACAGAATCTCAAATGAGAAACTGCCTGCTTAATATTAAGATCAAGGCGTGGGCAAGCCGGTAGGGCATTTTTAAGGTTAGTTGATTGTTTCAGGAAGCCTGGACCATTTTCATCCTTAGGCAGGCGGTCTTGGGAGCTCCAAGAAAGCAGGCTGAGCAAGCCTTGAGGGGCAAGCCAGAAGCACTCCTCCATGGCCTCTGCATCAGCTCCTGCCTCCAGGTTCCTACCTGGTTTGAGTTCTTTCCTTAGCTTTCCTCAATGAGCTCAGGATATGTAAGCCAAATTAACCTATTCCTTCCCAAGTTGTTTCTGGTCATGGTGTTTCAACACAGCAATAGTGACCCTAATTAAGACAAGACTGTCAACTTCAATATCCCTTCTTCTAGGAGATCAGACTTTCATCTCCCAGGTGTTCCTCTCTCTCTTTCCCACCCAATACCCAGTGCTTCTCCTGATTTGCCTTCTCCACAGTGATACATGGCAGTGCTAACCCTGTACCCAATCTTATTGGCAAATGGGTTCTCTATAGATGTGACTGAGTTACGACTAAGTAATTAGTAGAGTAATTAGGCTATAATCTTCCATATTTACTTTGGAAGAGACTTGGGGAGTAAAAGCAAAGAGTAAAAGTAAAAGTAAAAAAGTAAGTAATTAGGCTTTAATCTTCCATAAAGTGTGACCATGTGGGAAAAAGAAATTTAAAGACTGACAAGCCAGCCGGGCATGGTGGCACATGCCTGTAATCCCAGCACTTGGGAGGCAGAGGCAGGCAGATTTCTGAGTTCGAGGCCAGCTTGGTCTACAGAGTGAGTTCCAGGACAGCCAGGACTACACAGAGAAACCCTGTCTCGAAAAAAAAAAAAAAGACTGACAAGCCTTAAAGGTTGAACACCACATGAAGACAGGAGTCTATGGGGGGTAGCATAGCTGTAAGCCAGGACGCGCCAGTAAGAAGTGGGCAGCAGATTCCCCTCAGAACCTCTAGGGACAGCCTATCCTCACCTGGGTTTTGTACCTGTAGCCAATGGTGAGAGAGGGAGGTGTTGTGCATCGAAGCATAGACTTTGCGACCTTATGGTGGAGCCCCAAAAGACTGATACCAGTGATCTTTGTAGTATCGATTGCTTTTCCTGGGGTCCCATGGAACAAACGTCTATCCAACACAGCTAGGGCACTAATGACTGCCCGAAGCAAGTCCAGCTTGGTGAGTCAATGAGTTTGATGAGTCTCCCGAACAGCTCTGTCTGAGACATCCCACGCAGCACGGGTGGTGACTGACCTACTGAAGGCCTCACAGATGGAATGGTCCTTAGTTAACGTCCCTCCTCTCTGTTCTCTAGCTCTCCCGGCAGGTGTGTCCTACCTGCAAGTCTGATGGTGGCATGCAGCTGAGGACAGTGAGGAGCAGGACCCAACACCAAATTTAAAAGTTACTTAGAACATTATGAAAAAAAATGTTATGACTTGATTGTATGGTCTAGAGTCATATAGAAAGGTTCGGACATGCCTACTAGCACCTCCTGAGACTACATGAAGCTGAGGAAGGGAGTGGCTGGGATCTCAGCTGAGAATTTAATGACCATGCCCAGCTCCCTTGTTCTTCTGAGGGCCTCATGCAAGCCATCAAAGATGCTCTCACGTCAGGATGATAACGTTCTGGAGGGCAGCATCCCACCACAGCCCTGCGTTCTCATGAATTCCACATTTTCCCTTTCTCCCAACTGTGGGCTGAAACATCTCATTAAAAGACTGTGCCTGCATTAGACATGGTCCAATCTTCTTGCTACCACTTCCTAAACAGCAGCATGTAGCAACAATTCATATAGCATCGACCTCTTATTAGGTTTGTGAGGAACCCAGGGATTTAAAGTGCACAGGAGATGTGCTTAGATTGTGGGCGAACACTGCCTTGCTTGATGGAAGGAACTTGAGCACAGGTGGATATTGTTAGCCAAAGAAGGCCCTCAAGCCCACTCCCTTTACATACAGGGTAACAATTGAACCTGCTGTACAAGGCTGCACTCCTGTAGGGATGGAAGCAGTGCTGTTTATTGCTGTGGGAACCCTTGCATCCATCTCCTCAGGATTCTCAGCATCCTGTATTGACAGTAATCAGGTGGGACACATTGTTGCCATTTCTAATAAACGCCTCTGTGAGAGACATTGAAGAAACAACATCTTCCCACTGGGACCCTCCTGCATCCTCAGCCTTGACTGTTGCTCCCAATCCCTCCCACACAGTACCTTCCCAGATAACTGCTCCCCTCCTTGATATTAATAAAACCCATAAATCAACCCAATGGCTGAAAAAAACCCTTAGAGAAAGTCTTCTTCCTTCTGAGAAGCACCCTTGACTGACTGACCCTGCCAAAGGCCACAGGAACACCAAACGCGCCTCTGTGGTTCCTTTGCAAGCCCAATACTATAGACTGAACTGCGTCGCCACAAAGTCCCACCTCAGCATGGCTGGCACCCTGGTGCAAGCTGCATAGATAAAGTTCCTCATCCTCCAACCTCCAACCTCTACTCTAGAACAGCTCACGACCGTTTGCAAAGCCAGGCACGGTAGTGTACTCCCTTAACCTCGGCGCTCAGGAAGCAGGAGACGGACGGAGCTCTGTGAGTTCCATATCAGCCAGCCTCATCTACACAACAAGTTCCAGGATAGCTAGAGCTACACAGAAAGATCCTTCCTCAAAAATAAATTAAAAAGAAAATGAAGAAAAAAAGACTCTGTTGTGGTTTGAATGAAAATCCCTAACCCACCCCCACCCTCACCCACTCATAGGTTTTTTTGAATGCTTAGTTCCTTCCTAGTCAATGAACTGTTTGGGAAAATTAGGTGTGGCCTTGTTGGGTAGGTGTGGCCTTCAGTCTCTGGTACCTGGGAATATGGCTTTATTTGGAGACAGGGGTCTTAGCAGACAGTCTTGGTCCATTTTCAAACCCAGCACTGGGTGGTATGTGAGGGGGAAATTGATATGGGTGTGATTCTGAAATTCGAGGCCAGGCAGCTGCATCTTGTGTGGGCCTCCTGTGGTGAAAATAGGCAGTAGGAGAAGACAGCCTCATGCAAGAGAAATCCCCAGATACACATGTGGGAAGGCCTCACTCCCTCGAACCAGCCCCACCCCCAGGAGACCTCACCTCTCACTTCCCTGCACTGAGAAGGAAGGTTCCCACACAGTAACCTACATGGGACACACACAAACCATAGCACAGGGGACATCATGCTGAGGACATTATAACAGGTTTTAGTCTAGCAGAACTAGTGTCCCTATAAGAAGGGATGGGGCTACAGATGGGTCTGTGGAGATGATTCAGTAGCTAGGGTGCTTGGTACTTTGTACATACACCTAAGGACTGAAGCTTACTCTCCATAACTCATGGAACAAGCTGGGTGTGGAAGTGTGTTCTTAGAAGACCAGTGCTAAGCGGGTAGAGACAGACACATGCCTGAGACTCCCTGACTAGCCGATGTAGCCAAATCAGTGTCAGGTCCCAGCTAGAGACTCTGTCCGAAGGAACAAGGTGGGCAGCTCCTGGGGAAGGGCACCTGAGATTGACCTCTGACCTCTGACCTCTGCACTTCCTTGCACCTACACCTGCATGTGTGCATACACATAAAGGCATAGGCAGACATAGGTATGAGAAAAGCTTCAGAGCCACCCAGCGGTAACCCTGCCACAACACACACCGGAAGCACAAAGGGTGGCTGGAAGCAACCAGAAAGAGCGTGGCTCAGCAGACATCTTCCTCTCCAAACCCAGGAGAGCGTGCACCTTTGTTCTTTCGGGGCCCCGCAGTTTGCACAGCTCGGTAGGCCAGGCTTATGACTGATGTAGATAGAGGATGGCAAAAAAATATCAACCAGACGGGAGCCTGGCTCTGGTGCACACAGCCCAGGAAGCCATCCTGCCATCTGCTAATGAGCTCTGGAGGTAAGGCTCCAGTCTGCAGCAGGCAGCGCAGGAAGCCCAGCATCTTCTCTAGCTATGGGCTTTGGAACTGGGAGCCCCTCCCTCCCTTTCCTATCCACTTCTAGATTAGTCCAGCTAGAAAAAGCCAGAGGCGCCCTCCAGCCCCGTCACACAGGATGCCTGAAGTGTCAGCTGCAGTCTTCCCATCCCGATAGCATCCCATAAGAGCATGTCAGCAGCTTGCTTGCTAGTGAAGTCATTAGGATGAGAGCCTAGATCTTGGGCAGCCCTAATAAGCCAGGCTCGGCCACCATCCCCAATGTGCCAATTAAATAACAGTAGAAAGCAGAGAAAGGCGGTTCATTCACTGTGGCCACATTGGGGAGAGGAAAACAGGATGTCCATCCCAAGTCCATCTTCGGACACTGGTGCAAAGCTTAGATTTAAATAGGAGGCGAGGGGCGTGCACAGCTAAACAGTGGTAGTCATGGCGTAGTAGTCTCAGCTCTAGCCATTCCTGACAAACTGTCAGAACTGTGTGAAATCTCTTTGCAGGAGACAAGCTCCTCCTCTGACAGGCGTCAGGCTTCCCGTGTGAAGTCCCTGGGAACTTTCTAGAACCTTGGGTCCCATTGTTTCAATAGTCTGACAATCAAAAGGGAGGAGTGCAAGAGTCTCTCTTTAGAATATCTTCATTTCTGACAGAATGGTTACAGGGGAGACACACACACACACACACACACACACACACACACACACGATTTCTCCCATTCCACCGCCTGTAGGTGAGCTTCAGTTGCAGGCAGGAGACAGTAATTCAATCCCCTGCTGTACACAGAGCTGTCTTCATTCATTCTTACCTGTGGGAAACTCACACCCCAACATTTTCAAGTAAACTCCCCCACTAAGAGAACTCTGGTTCCATCTCCTTCACCATCTTTTTTAAAATATTGTTTTGGTAATTTTAGGAAAGGAAACTTATTTTAAGTGTGTCTTTTGTTGAATTAAAATATCTTCACCATCCACCCTGTCCCCAGCTCCTAGCCTAACACCTTGTATACAGTAAGTATGCAATCTAAAACTTGCTTAATCAAAAAGCTTCTCTTGGCCAAGCATGGTGGTACAAACCTTTAGACCCAGTACTTAGGAGGCAGAGGCAGGTAGATCCTGGAGTTTAAGACCAGCCTGGTCTACAGAGTGAGTTCTAGAATAGCCAGGGCTACATAGAGAAACATTATCTGGAAAAACCAAAACCAAACAAACAAAAAATCCAAACCAAAACAAAATTCTCTTTATAGTAGAGGAGGTGAAGATCATTACAGAAATCCACAACTGTCAACATGCAGACAGTAGACTAAGGAGTGCCCATCCCCAGAAGATGCACTACAACACGGCCCTTATACTTAAGGCTCAGGGACCATCCAGAGGCCTTTTAAGAGCCAGAAGAGCAGGATGCCTGCTGCGAGACAGCATCTTCTATTTATGACATGGAAGTTGCACCCAGGAAACGTCAACAACAGAGCTGCCTACACCGGACTTGCACAATGGCCCAGGCCAACTGCACGCGTGAAGCCTCACAAGGCTCTCCCCTTAGAGAGCTATGGGCAATTAATGAATGGCCGCCGGGAGAGGGAGCATCAGTCTTGTCAGGAAGAAGCCCCTGATGGGTTACCCGATCCCAAGCAGTCAGTCCGAAACACATATACACATACACATACACATGCACATGCACATGCACATGCACATGCACATGCACATGCACATGTACATGCACATATACATACATATACACATACACATACACATACACATACATATAAATGAGTAACACTAAATAGACTCAGAAGGATGTGTGTGTGTGTGTGTGTCATATGTATATATGTAACAGTAATAAACGAGGGGAATACAGATGCACTTGGAGACATAGGGATAGGAATGATGGAAATACAGTACTCATATCTAAGATTCTCAAACAGTTTAATTTTTTTTAACATTGCTAAATGATCTGGTTTGGAGAGATGGCTTTGCAATCCTGAGCACTTGCTGTGCCACAAGGACCTGGAGTTCGAGTCCCAGCTGGGGATCCTGCACACAGCCGCAACGCGCCAGCTCAGGAGTGGGGGTGGGGGACAGGGATGAGAGGGTCACTTGGGCTTATCTGATTTCAGTCTTAGAAAATGTGAGGCTTGAGTCTAAGGAGAGCCCCCCAACCCAAAAGGAATAGGAGAAGAGCAATAGAAGAAAACCTTCAACACCTTCTGGCTTCCGTGTGTGTGTGTGTGTGTGTGTGTGTGTCTGTCTGTCTGTCTGTCTGTCTGTCTGTCTGTGTCCGTGCACACGTATGCTAATGAAATAAATCTAGTTTTAAAAACTTGCTTAGTACAGCCCGAACTACACAGAGAAACCCTGTCTCGAAAAAAACAAAACAAAACAAAAAAAAAACCAACAACAACAACAACAAAAATTAAAAAAAAATTTAAAAAAGGAAAAAACTTGCTTAGTGAAATCAATGGCTCTTCTTACCTATCTGGTTATATAATGCCTGGCCAGAGCATCCTCCTCCACAGGGTGGTCAGATAGATAGAGCAGGTGCGGCTCATGCTTATTTAATAGCCCAATAAAGGAGCCTTCCCACCAGATAATGTGGCCCGGAGTGGGCTGTTTAATCACAGCTGGTCAATATTTATGAGGCAAGAGGCCCAGCTGTGCACATGACTTATTTACAAGCCAGTTCTGGAGCCCATGAGCCTCCCTGTGAGGTCCACCTGTTCCTAGGCCTGGCCTCAGTGAGGCTGCCAGAGCAAGCAGGAGAGACTGCACTCCCTGCCCAGGCAATTCAAAGGACAGTTCCCACCTTCCTGCCGCCTTTCTGGACCACGACTCCCTTTTATTCCTTTAGGATAAAAAGGTCAGGCAAAGCTTTTCTTCTCTGTCAGCCAAAGCTCTCTCTCCACCATCCCCTTCCAGGTAACCACAGTCAAAACAGAAAAAAAAAAAATCAGACAGGAAGCAGATACCCCAAGGCTTTGGGTTTCCAGCACGGATGCATGTTGGAATCACCCAGGGGATGCTGGTTAGAGACTGCGAGAGGCTTGCCCAGCCTCACTGAGCCAAAGCCTCGCACTTGGGGGCCAGGGATAGATATGTTTGTTTTTTCATTAGCTAATTGGGGTTGGGGTGTCTGAAAGAAAGCTGTAAATCAGCTCTGAGGACCTCTGCTCCTGGGACCTTGGATCCTAGAAGCACAAGGTCTCGGTGGTCTCTACAAAGACAGGGTAGGTAAAAAGAGAGCAACAGGCTCTTCGTGATTCTCTACTGTGACGTTCCAACAGGAGGGAAGGGATTCTGCGGAGATCCTTCCTTCCTTCCTTCCTTCCTTCCCTCCTTCTAACTCCTAAGAGACTATTGAGGACCCTTATGCTGGGGGGAGTACGAGGCTAAGGCCTCGTACCAACCAGAGGAGGAGCTTGTCTCCCAGGAAGAGATTCCATACGATTCTGACATAGTCTCAAACCACCTTGCAAGACATCAGAGCCCAGACAGTGCTGGGAGGACCACCTGCCCAGTGGCTAATCACCTATGGGTCACTTACTTCTTATTTACACTTACTTAACCGTCACGTCAGGACCCGAAAAATGGCCTTAAGGGAAGTGTCATGGGATCTCTTCATTTGGTCCCCCTTCCCATGAGCCTCATTGAATAGGCCTGCTTTCTCTGCTTTTGACTATTCTTTGTCTCTTTAGTGGGCCTGCTGGGCCTGTCTCATTAGGGCTGCCAGGGCCTGACTTTGGCCTTAATAGTTCCAGTGACAGTATCCTGCAATTTGACCCTTCAACTCCACACGCACGCACATGCACAAGCATGCACATACACACACACACACACACACACACACACACACAAAGACACACACATGCATACACACAGAGAGATACACAGACACACACGTGCATATACACAGACACACACACACATACAGGCACACATACAGAGACATACAAAGACAGACAGACGGATGGACAGACAGACACACACACAGAGTTTGTACTCACTGAGCCTCTGCCCTTACATGAAAAGCAAAGAATAAAGGTCCCCTGAGGGTTTGTGAATTCCATATGTTCCGCTGTAGATCTCAAATGCCCCACCACTACCACCACCTCCCGCAGGCCACAGGTCGAGGGCTTTGTCACCAACCCGCAATGCCGCTGGGAGATGGTGGAGTCTTTGAGAAGTGAAGCATGCAGAAGAAACAGGTCCCCGAGAGCGTTTCTCCAGAGGGGATGCTGGGACTTCAGCCCCATCCTCTCCTTTGCTTTGCTTCCGGGCCGCCAAGAGGCAGACAGCTCTGTTTGCCCCTCCATGATGTCTCCTGACTCTCACAGGCCAAAAACCAACAGGGCCAGGGAACCACGCACTGGAACCAGGACAAAGCTCTCCTCCTTTAATCTGGTTTACCTTGGGGATTTTGTCACGGTGACAGAAACCTAACTCCAGAGAAGAGAAAATAGAGCAAGCACCTGCCTGCTCAGGACAGAATGGCCGACAGTGGGAACAGAGTGGAAAATGAGGGATCCGAGACACAAACATGAAGTGGTGACACTGAAGAACAGGCCATTGGAATCACCTTGCAAAGGATTTTTACCAGCATGTGAGTCTGGCAGCCGTGAGCCAGCCCCAGGGTGGGGGTGGGGGTGCGGGGTGGGGGCTGTGCTATGATACCTAACTTGAGAACTGAAAAAAAAGTTGTAGAACTGGAGCCCTGAGAGTCAGAGGCTAGAAATAGCTAACCACGCAGAAGGAATGGAGCCTTTAGAAGCCCTGAGTCAGGACAGAGCTTGGCACAGTGAGAAAGCTCAGAGATGTCCCGGAAAACTATGCAAACGATGTGGTACACTGGGAAGCAGGCACGGGCGAGGCAGCCAGGGCTGTGTTGCTATGTATAACTTACCTGTTGTTACGAACAAGTCCAACCCATAAGCTCCCCTCTCTGAAAAGAACCCAGCCCGTGGAAGGGCCCTTTGTCCGCTGTATTCCAACCTTTCGGCTATGGTTGATTAGCCCAGGGATGATCTCTGCTTGGCCTCTTGTCCTTTGTCTATTTCATTTTCTCTCTGGATTAGGGAGCAGAGAAAAAAGAAGGAGTTTAGTTACTTAAATGGGAAACCTGTAGAAAGCCTGGGTTTTTGCTTCTGAAGGTGCCTGGCTTGTATCTAAGGATAATCTAGCTTAGCCTCTCCTCAGACTTCACAACAAGCAGGCGACAGAAATAGGTTATCATTGAAACTAAACCGCTTCTAGATCCCTCCACCTCTGCCCCCAGCCGCATGGCAGGGTCCTGCGGGCCAGGAAATGCTCGCTATCTGATGTCTTTAATCCCTGCAAATGCTCGGCTTTTCTCCTCAGCCTCCTGTGTGCTTCTGAGTTCCTCAGGAAGGAAAGTCCTGCGAAGGGCTTAGCTCTTGCTAGCTGGAGGTAATTCACATCAGATGGTGGCTGTCAGTTCTGACAGCGCGCTGCTGAGCTGCACGCTGGGATTTCGGAGGCTTTGCTCACGGTGTCCTGACCTCAGAGAAGGTGCCCAGTGTGTGACAGGGCCTGACATAACTTCCTTCCACACCTCAGCTGATGGGTAAGGCAGCGCGCCTTCGAAAAGGCACAGCAAAGCTGCAGCCAAATAGAGGCTTTCCTCCCTTTCCCTGGACGTCTCTCTCTAAAACAGTGGTGCTGGTTCCTGGGGAGTGGGTGGGACACCCTGGGGGGCAGGATGGGATGTAGGGCTTACAGAGAAGCTTCTCTGCAGAAAGCATTGTCAATATTGTTTATTCAGGCCCTCATAGTCCTCTTGACAAACCACTGCTGTCCCCCTGCCCCCTCTCCCTGCCTTCTTGCAAGCAAGAAACCAAAGCTGGAGATTTAGAAATAGACTCATTTGTAAGTGGAACAATCCCAATTGTGAGCCTCGTAAGAATTCTGTCACATGGAAGACAGGTAATGATCCTGGGATGGTAGCAAGGCCAGTGGGAAGGTCTGTGTAATAACAGGCTCTTGGAGCCATAGTGTCAGGACAAGGGAAGTGTACGGCCAGATCCAGACTTCTGCGGTGTTGTTTGTTTGTTTGGTTTTTGGTTTTTGTTTTTTTGTTTTTTTTAGATTGTGAGAAATCCCTTATGCATTAGAGGTGATGCGTTCCCCCACAAAGGGCCCTCTCGAAACAAAATCAAACGAAAACCCGAGAGGAGCTCCACTGGGTGAGTGCTTGCATGCCCTGCATGATGCCCCCTGGGTTTGATCCTCAGTTCAACGTGTTATGGCACAGCCTGTAATCCCCACACCAGGGAGGTAGAGGCAGGGAGCTAAAAACAATCCACGGTCATCCTCAGCTACGCAGTGAGTTCAAGGACAGCCTGGGCTTCGTGAGTCCCTGTCTCTATAAGCCAAAAGCAAACCCCAAATGTACAAATGAAAAATACTCCCCTACACACACACACACACACACACACACACACACACACCCCAGACTCAAAAGGCATATGTTCTTGCAGCTGGCTCATATAGCCTCTGACCCAATCATCGGAGGTGGGTTCGGAATTTGATGGCCCTCTGGGGAGGTGGCAGAAACTAGGGAGTGGGGCCTGGTTGGAGGGACTGGCTTACTGCAAGGGAGCATCTTGTCCTTGGCGCCCTCCTGCTGCTTTTCTCTGCCTCCTGTTTCCACGGGGAAACAGTTTTATTCTTCCACATGCTGGGATGTTCTGCTTCATGGCGCAGGAGTCCAGAAGCAATGGAGCCCAGTGACCATGAGCCCAAATACCTTCGCTGCTTTTCAATAGTTCCTCTTACATGTTTTACTACAGCAACAAAGATCAATGCCCTCCCCCCATCTCAGTTCCTGACTCTTCAAGGGTACACTGGATTTTATCACACTAGAAGGTTGGAAGGCTGAGGTACAATGTCAAGAGCTCCATATTTATTAGAAACTCTTCCCTCAGTCCTTGCTCTCTTGGGAGCTGGCTGACTGGGAGCAAGCTCCTAATTCTCTGTGATCTTTAATTTCTTTGTGTTAACAAGGACGCCGTCTTTAACATTTATGGGGTTATCTTGCCAAGGGGAAACTGAGGCTCAGAGCTAAGCATTCATTCTCTTCACTCTTTGTGGAGAATGACATATTGGGAAGGGAATGGAGAAGCCACTCCATCGTCTGAGTGATTGTTAATGGGTATCACCCTTTCTAAAACAGCCAGGAAACACTGCTGAAGACCAAAGGCAGGGGGCCAGAGAGATGACCCAGCAGTCGAAAGTGCTTGCCTTTCCTCCAGAGGACCAGAGCTCAGTTCCCAACTTTCATGCTAGGCAGTTCAAGACCGCCTGTAAGTGCGGCACCAAGGGCTGCAGTTTACTCTTCAGACCTCTCTGGGCACCTGTCTTCATGTGGCACACATTCACACAGACTCATACACACGTGTGTAAATAAACATGGTAAAAATGAAGGATCTTTAAAAGAAAAAAATTAAAAAGGAAAGCGTAATAGAGAGCAGAGAGCGGGAAAGCGCCACCCTTTAGGTTTCTCCACTCTGAGCTCTCAAGCCCCAGGTCACATGACATTCAGAGTGGGAAGTGTCAGGAACATTGGGAGGCCCATGGTCAGGGACCTGGTCATCAATGAGAACCTCATGAAGGTTCAACTTACAGATGGAGGTCCAAAGGAAACCCAGAAGAAACAACGAAGCCTGGTACACCTCCTTCCAAAGAAAAAAGCCTTCCCTTCACACATACCTTCTCGACTTTCACACAGGACGAGGGGAAGGAGCAATTCCTGGAAACACCACCAGTTGAGCTGATGAGTTTGGCCTTACATAAGCATGGCTGCTCTCCCTGGCCAGGGGATGTAACAGCCAGAGGAAGGAAACATCTCTTAGCGGACAACGCCGGTTGAGGCAACCTCAGAAGCTTCAAGGACAAGAGGCCCATGGATACAATGCATGAAGGTCAGAGAACAAAGAGTCAGAAGCTTATTGTAGACGTTAAGTCCCAAGAGGTCCTTCAGATGGTTGAGAGGAAAGATGGGCTATGTTTTGTAGGGACAATTTGACCTTCCCTAATTATCACACAGCAAGGGCAGTTTTACATTTTGTGTTTGTCTTCGTCAGTTGTGTGTTTCTGTAACAAAACAGCTGAGGCTCAGAAATCCATGCAACACAGAAGTCTGTCTGGCTCGCAATTCTGGTTGCTGGAAGGCCCAAAAAGCATGGCGCCGGTATCCTGGTCAGGCTACCCTACGCATCGCAACATGGCACAGACACAGATGGGAAACTGAGCATGCGCAGCCGAGTCATGTGCTAAGCAAGAAGCACAGAGTCTGCGGAGGGAGCAAATGTTCTCTTCGTATAACAACTACTCTCACAGATGCTAATTAGCTCCTACCAGATCTGACCTACATCTGTTACACAACAGCCATCCATTCCTGAGCTCCCGCAAGCGACCTAATGACTGTCTACTGGGCTCCACTTCTTGAGGTTTGATTCCTCCCCACTCCTATGCTGGGAACCAAGTGACAGACACATGAGTCTATGGGAACAAACCTCATCAATCCGTAGCAAGGTCTCTCTGTATATTGCCTGTTTAGTACTTAAAGGTCAGGTCCAAGAAGCAAAACATTAATCTTCTCTCCAAATCAATAAAGGCTTGGTGATTGGATTGTTAATCGCTAGTCCCGGGAAGTCAAGACTCAAAACTTCAATCTCCTTGACCCCAGTGCGAGTAGCACCCAGGTCCCCTGTCACGATGGAATGATCTACTCTACCAACGGTTGCTGGCCTAAGGTGGGAAGGATCACTTCTGGTGAATAGAAACCCACCTCTATGACCATCTCTCCCTTCTGGGATCCAGGAAATCCAATGAAGTAAGAACGACCCATTCCCCTGCTCTCCCAGCTCCAGAGTGCTTTTGAGGTTGGCCTTAATACAGCACTGGACTGCATCAGTGCTGGGTCTGCTTCTGACTCCCCCTTTCCTCCGGTGAGTGTCCCAACGGACACATCTGGCAGGTCTTGAATCTTAACGCCTGGCATCCACCTGCCGCAGATGTTAGACGCTCCCCTCTGAGCAATGCTTATAAACAACACTGCGACCGAGAGTTTCCAAGCAGTAATAAGCAACATCTGTACTGCTGTATGCTCCACCCAACACTCCTACGCTCGTTTAACTCTTCAGCCCTCTGAGGAGATTGGCAGGCAGTGGCCTTGTCTGGCTCGTTTCACAAATGCAAGATCTCCACCATGAATCAGTCTCCAGAAAGAAAGAAAAAAAAAATCCTATGGTAGGCAATAATTCGGATAGTGATTGCAAACTTTTGTAGAACATGGGTGCTCTACCAGGTGTTTAGAGGTAGGTTTAAAAGATGGGGATGCGGTTTTTGGAAAATACTAGGTTAAAATTGGTTTCTTGGTTCTAGGAGGTGTTGGGCTTTTAATACCTAACATGTATTGTTAGTCTGGGAAGACGTTTGTGTGCAGAACCTCACCCCACCCCACCCCCTACCCAGGCGACCTGTGGATGGATGGTGGTAGTGGAGAGAATAGCACTTACTAGAAGGTTCTATCAGGCAGATACATTTCTCAGCTGCCCCTTTGCTCTGCTTATTTGTTCCTCCCTGATGCAAAGGGGAAAACATCCCAGATTAGCTCTGGAGGTAAAAGAAGAGGCGGGTGTGAACAGGAAGCCACTGGCAGAAATACGGTCAGCTAGAAGCCAGACTGCTCCTGGTTTAGGGAGGCGAAGCCCAGGAGCCGTGAACCTCTAGGCTCTGCGGGGCCAAATAAGAGCTTGGGCTTTCTCCAGACCCAGGTGCACTCTTCTGAGAATCTCCGGCTCCCTGGCCCAGCCTATGGGGACTGATGAAGGCACTGATTTTTTTTTTAATTTATTCTTCCCTCATGTATTTCATCTTGACTACAGTTCCCCTCCCGCCTCTTCTCCCAGTCCCACCTCTCCTCCTCCCCCTTCCCCAGATCCACTCTTCCTCTACTCCCCTCAGAGATGAGCCAGCCTCCCAGGGATACCAACCGAACACGGCGGCCAGCCGGCGGAGTAACAAGCTACAGTAAGACCAGGCACCTCCCCTCATATCTAGGCTGATGCTTTTAGGAGGGAGAATGAGAGAGAGAGAGAAATGAGCCTGAGAACCTCCACTCCAGTGAGCCTGTGTAGCACCTGCTCTCGCTGCTCTCTCCGGCTTCTGCTTCAGTGGCTCACAGCCTCAAAGCTCGCAGGGACCCCTGGCTGACTGGGTGAGGAGCAGGCTCCGGCTCACTCTATCGCTGGGGTCTGAAGGCATGAAGCATAAACCGGTGGTGTGATGGCGAGGTCAGGAGCACAGCCAGCATCGGGTAGTGTTCTTCTGCCCCATTTAATTAACGAATCCTCAAAGATTTACAAGAAAGGAGAGCTCAGATGTGTGGCTAACCCTTAAAGACAGAGAATCCCTAAATCTTATTAATTAAAACTCCTCATTGGTACATAAAACACAGAAATTATGCATGAAATTATTCATGATATTTTAATACTGTATACATCAAGTTAAACCTAGCTATCTCTACAATTATCCAGGTTGTTTTTTTTTTTTTTTTTTATGACAACATTTGAAATCTTCTCCTCTCAAATTAGTAAAGTGTCTACCTCCATGCTCCCTGCGTTGCAAAAAGCCCACTAGGACACTGGGTTCCTGTAAGACTGTTGCTGAGGACCCACAAAATCTTAGCATGGTTTAGGAGCATTGTGTATATGTTCAAGAATATTCCTGGAAGGCTACTCAGCTGTGTCAGGCTCTCGAAGAGCTCACTGGCAAACAAGCTCCCAAGTTCTAACCCCAGCTTTGTCGTTCCTTCTTTTTAAAGTATTTTTTAGGTTATATTTATTTATTATGGTATGTGAGGGCCCACACCCACCACCCACCCAGGCATGACCACGCCACTGTATGCATGTGCAAGTCAGAGGACAACTTTGTGACTCAGAGCTTCCGTTCTACCATGTGGGTACCAGGAACAGAACTTGGGTCATCAGGCTTGGTGGCAAGTGCGGTTACCTGCTGACTCTTCCGTTTCTTCTATGTTTTGGGCTCCAGTCCATTCTACCAAACGACCTTTTACAAGACAAGGGTGTGAATGGAGGCAGGTAACTGGGGAGTCGCTATTGGGGAGTCTAACAAGGAAAGGGAAGTGGCTGTAAGGTAGGAGTCTCAGTCAGGGTTTCTATTCCTGCACAAACATCACGGCCAAGAAGCTAGTTGGGGAGGAAAGGGTTTATTCAGCTTACACTTCCACACAGCTGTTCATCACTAAAGGAAGTCAGGACTGGAACTCAAGCAGGTCAGGAAGCAGGAGCTGATGCAGAGGCCACGGAGGGATGTTACTTACTGGCTTACTTCCCTTGGCTTGCTCAGCTTGCCTTCTTATAGAACCCAAGACTACCAGCCCAGAGATGGTACCACCCACAAGGGGCCCTCCTACCCTTGATCACCAACTGCCCCCAGCTGGATCTCATGGAAGCACTTGGCCAACTGAAGCTCCTTTCTCTGTGGTAACTAACTCCACCTTGTGTCAAGTTGACACAAAGCCAGCCAGTACAGAAGGTGTCCATATGGGCCGCTAAGAGGCTTCCTTGCTGGACAATGGGTAAGAGTGTGTGAAGCATGCTCCAAGGTGCCCTTCCCCAAAGTCCGGGGTGCACACAGGCCTTAACTTTGCTGGGGGACGCTGTGGAGTCGGGGCCATTGCGTCTCTGCCTCGCTGCCAGGCACTTGTTTGTCAGCTTGACACAAACCAACGTCCTTCAGGGAGAGAGACCCTTAGCTGAGGAGATGCTTTCTCCACCCTTTCTTTTTTCTTGGTTTAATGATGACTGTTGAGGGCCCAGCCCGCTGGGAGTGGTCCTGGGTGGGATCAGCAAGCAGGCTGAGCGAGCCCTGGATACCAAGCCAGTGAGCAGTGTCCCTTCATAGTGTCTGCTTCGGTTCTTGGCCTGGTTTCCCTAGTGATAGACTACAAGCTGTAAGATGAAATACGCTAACTTTCCTCCATAGGTTGCTTTTGGTGATGGTAATTATCACAGAAATAGAAACCTAAGATAGCCACTCCACATAGAGGGAAAAAGGATGCCCTTATATGGGGAACTATAACTCTATGCTATTGGAAGGGTGAGGACCAAGCACAGATGAGTGTCCACTGACCGAGGATTTGCTATGTGGAGGAGGCAAAAGGACAGGTGAGTCCCAGTTTCCTCACCTGTAAAATGAAGAAGGCTGGTAACATCCACCTCATAGTCTGCTGTGACCATTCAGAGAAAAAAAAAAAAAAAGTACAACAGAGGGAGCCAGTGAGCTGCTGCTGCATGACAGATTCCCCTAGACGTGTCTTAAATCATCGGTGCTCATTTCCTGCATGTTCTGACTAGTCTGTGTCAACGACATTCAAACTACAGTTATCTAAAAGGAGGTTTTTTAAAAAACCAAATTGAGAAAATGTCTCCATAAGGTCTGCCTGTAGGGCATTTTCTTAATCAGGGATTGATGGGAGAGGGACCAGTCCCTTGTGGGCAGTACCAACCCTAGGCTGGTGCTCCTAGATTCTATAAGAGAGTAGGGAGAGTAAGCCCACAAGCAGCGCTCTTCTATGGCCTCTGCCATGGCTCCCACCTCCAATTTCCTTCCTTAGCTTCCTTCCGTGATGACCTACAACATGACAGTAGAAGCCCAATAAACCCTTTCCTCTCCAAAGTGCTATTTATTTATTTATTTATTTATTTTTGTTTTTTTGAGACAGGGTTTCTCTGTGTAGTCCTGGCTGTCCTGGAACTTACTCTGTAGACCAGGCTGGCCTTGAACTCAAAAATCCGCCTGCCTCTGCCTCCCAAGTGCTGGGATCAAAGGCATGTGCCTCCACCACGATGCTCCAAATTGCTTTTAGATCATGGTGTTTTCTCGAAGCAATAGAAACCCTAACTGAGACACTGCACTCTACGGTGTGTGGATAAGTCCACTGAAGCACAGTGGAGACGGCTCATCCCTGCTCAGTGACAGAAGTTACAGCCGGAAGGCTCAGAGACGAGCTGAGGTCTGTTGGGAACTAGTGGGCTGGAACACTGTGATTGGCAGGATGGCACCAACTCTGCTGGTCTCTGTTTCTGTCCGCATGGGTTTTTCTAGAAGCTGCTAGAGTGTCCTTCCAACATGGTAGCTGGCTTCCCCCAGAGCAGGCTAACCAAGAGGCTGAGGGTTTTCACTAACCTCAGGGTCACATGCAGAAGTCTATTAGTCCCAAACAAAGGTTGGCTCCAGCTCACTGAGGGAAGAACGGACAAGTGGCAGGACCGTAGGGGGTGTGGTCTCTAAGAGACGGTCACCATAAAAAGAATGGCAGGTGCATAGTAATGACTTGGAGGTAGGAACTAGTTTCACTGTAAGAACAAAAGAGTGTCCCTTCTACAGCCTTGCCTCTGAGAGATGAGAGTCAACGCCCCACCTGGTCTTCTCCCTCCGGCTCCTCTCAGACATCTCTCCCTGGGGTGGACAATTTCTGCTCTGTGTGATAAAAGGCTTTCCTCTCCAGCCTTTCCTAGAGCCAAGCAGGTGGCTCTTGGCCTTGAGCAAGTATCTCAACAGGCAAAGTGAACAGAGGGGCGCAGGGCTCTCCGTGTCGCTGTAATTAAGCAGAAAAAGGTGATAACTATGAATCTGGAGCCCCAAATGTCCTCGGAGGGGTTCTCAGGGCTGTGGAGAAGCTGTTAACTGGCAATAACTTTTGAAAGGAGGCTTTGCCAGAGCAAAGGCAGCGTCGGCATAGATCGCCTGCCGAGGACCGTGGGCTGACTGCGCATCCAAGTTCCAAGACTGCGAGCATTGAGCCAGAGTCCAGCCGGGGACTGAATTAATGATGCGTACGAATGAAGCTTGGCACGGCTTCCTCACAGAGAGGCGGGCATTTAATGAATTTTTCATGGCCTGATCCTGGTACCATTCCTTATGCCAGCTTCTCAGAACGCCCTTGTGCGGTGAAAGGGCCAGCTTTGGATGAAGGGTACAGTGGTGGCTTCTGTCCTTGCTCCAATGTCACCCATCCTGGGCGCTTTTAGAGTGCTTGCTTATTTTAACAGCCACACCCCCATGATAGCTATTTTCAAGTTCCTCTGACCACAAGACAGGACAGAAGCAGCCGCTTGGAGGAAGGAATTATTTTAGCCCATGGTTTCGGTGGGCTTCAGTCCATCATGCCGGGGTGGGCAGGACTCATGGGGGTGGGCAGGGCTCGTGGTGTTGGAAGCTTTTTCCGCATAGTGGAAACAGGGCTGTTACTAGAAGCCAGGCCAGAGTCATCAAATGCCTATTCCTACTGACCTGCCTCTACTAGCAAGGTTCCATGCCATGGTGGTTCCACAGCTTTCAAAACCTGAGCCTGTGAGGGCACATTTCAAATTCAGACTATGCTCCCTCCCTCCGTCCAGCAATGTGATGATATGTGGTTCCCTCTCATAACTACAGGTGAGTAGACTTCAATGGTCTCTTAATAAAAGAGTCTTGAGAGTTGGAGGTTCTAGCAGGGGAACACAGCTACTAGTATACCCTTGATGGAAGACCTGTCCTCTATTTGGGGAAGGTCTTTCTCTTCGACCAGGTATGCAGCTGACCAGCCGAACAGCACATGGAGCAGAGCAGTGAGGGTGGAAGAGGCACCCAGCCAGCCGGCCAGAGCAGCTCATCCACCTCTGATCACTGCGCTGACAGTCTTAGCTGTGACCCACACCTTTAACCCCAGCACTTGGGAAGCAGAGGCAGGCGATCTCTGGGTTTGAGGCTGGCCTGGTCTACAGAGCAAAGTTCAGGACTCCGAGAACTACACAGAGAAACCCTGTTTCTAACTCATTAACTAACTAACTAACTAAAACTAACTAACTAACTAACTAACTAACTAACTAACTAACTAAAAGTCTTGCAAGAAAAAGTGCTGTGAGGCGGAGTGCCGTGAGAGGGACTAAGGGAGAGAGTTGCTCTCTTGGGGTGTCTAGATCTTTCATTTGTGCTCTTGCTAGATAGGTGAGGTGATTTTTTTCATGAAGCGGGGGAAGAAGAGAGGGAAAGAGAGGGAGAGGAAAGAGAAAATGGGGGGAGAAAGGGGAAGAGGGATGGGAGGGTCGGGAGGAAAACAGAGATGGGTGGGGTGCACTGAAGGAGTAAGGAGCAGAGAGGAAAACTAACAGAGACATTGTAATTGTCACTCTGGTCCCTTCAGAGGACAGTACCCATGTTCTCCCCTGAGTCCGCACAGGCATCTTCAAGTCCATCCCATTTCCTGCTTAAATTATCATAGACTGGATTGGGTTTGCTTCTGTTTTAACAATGGGCTAATCTTCTAATCAGGTTGAGAAGTCCCATGCCTTGTTAAAAAGAAAGGAACTAGGATAATAGAATCAATAGGCAGACAGACAGACACAGTGGAGGAGGGGAGACAGAGAACTGGAGGGGAAAGGGGAGGGGGAAGGGGGAGCTGTATCTTTCCTTTTCTTAGTGGTGGTGGGAGCTGCTGTGCCTGGTGCCTGGAACCAGCAGGTCTTACTCCGGCGACAGGAAAGCCCCTTTCTGAAGGCCCACCTTGGTTCACCATCTCAGATTCTGGGTACGAGGGTATGTGATGTCATCTTGGCTCAAGTTCGATTTTCTATAGTTGAGAGAAGTTGAGGCTTTGGTGTAAAAACACACTGAGCTTACAGTGTTGTAAGGCACTCTCGCAGTGTATAAAGTGTTTTGAAAGCCAAAGGAGCAGGCACCTCTGCGAGCAGTGACCATCCTGCCCCTGCCAGCTGACGTCTCAGAGGAGGTGGAGAGGAAAAGTCTGGTTTGGGAACCCGGTCATCCCGCGCTTGCCCTCACCTGTCCACCCCCATGCCCTCACTCTGTCCACCCCCACACCCTCACCTGTCCACCCCCACGCCTTCACAGAGCTGAAACTCTAGCTGCACACTGCAGGCAGTTTTAGTTGTAGGACACCTCTGACAGGCCTTTTAAGTTGAAGGGCAGTGACAGTTGCTCGTGTCCTTGTATTCCCAGGGAACTGTGGTGTGTTGGGTTTGTGTCAATGGCTTCCAGTTCCTCTCTGTAAACAGAGGTCTGTCTGGTGGGAGCTGGATCTGAGGCTGGGGTGACTTTCAGCTGGTCTCTTTAGAACCCACTCCTGACTGTCAGAGCTGATTTCCAGACTGTCTTAAAGCCCAGCATGCCCCTTTCACCGAGATCTCCCTCAGCTAGAGATGGATGCCCTTTCCTTTCTCTGGAGAAGTGTTTCTCTTCAGTCAGGCTCCACGTCCCCCATGGACGTTTCTCAGCAACCCCATGACCAACTCTGGCAGCAGTCAGAGCGTAAAACCACCCTCACCATTGACAAGGCATCTTTACTGAGTGACTGAAATACATAGGAACACTGGATTGTTGGTCAGGCCCGGGAAGAGCAGGCCGTGTCAGTTACTGTCCAGGCTCTGAGAGACCGTCTGGGGCTAGCCTTTGGGGATGTCTAGTCTGCAGTCTGGGAGGGAACATCTGGGGCTGGTGACTTGCCAGAGCACTTTGTAGTTGATTGAAGGACAGTTGGGACCTACCCAACACTAGGGACATTCCAGTTCCCTTGGGTCCCTAACCATGATATCCCAACATCAGCAGGAGGCAGCCAGAGAGAATGACGCCCACTTACTCAATACCCAGCAAGATAATAATAAAATAAAAAAGGTGGAGATGAAGGGCTCTTGAACAGACCCGAGCACCTCGAACATGGTGCTGACAGGTTTTGGCCTTAACTCTTCTTTCTCCCTTCCTAGTCATTAGCTTACATTCCTAAAGCGCTGTAGCCTCAAGGTTCTCTCCCTTATTTGGCCACTGACTCATCCCTGAGACAAAACACCAAGATCCAACAATCAAAACTCATTATTTGGCTAATACACCCAATTAGGATTAACCAAACTCATCCTAGCACAGACTACCCTTTTCCTTCTTTAAAAACCCACTCCTGCAGAACACACCTGCTGCTGCTGCTGCTGCTGCTGCTGCTGCTGCTGCTGCTGCTGCTGCTGCTGCTGCTGCTGCTGGTGGTTGCTGCCTGCCTTTGCCCAATCCAGAGGCAGCTCTGACCGCCGCCCCCCTCCATCCCCCACTGCTTGCAGCTGCAGAGTAACAATTCTCCTTTGTGCTGAGAATTTGATGTCTGGGTGTGGCCTGTACTGACTCTCAGGAGCCAACCCTTTACACCTGAGACCCAGCATGCTTTCAGGGGCTGAAACCCCACCTGCTCTGCCCTGTGGGGCTTCCTCCCCAGAGCCAGGAAGAATGTGCCACGCTGTCCCCATGATAACTCATCCACTCACGGTACGTGGGGGGTGGCCTTTTGGAATGCATTCTACAGATGAGGCACCCCTTTCTAATTCGCAGGAGAGCCTGCGAGCCAGCAGCACCCCTTCCCTGTCTACAGTCTCCGTTTCATATCTATAAATGGGGTGAGAAATAGCTACTATCAAAGGTATTATGGGATTAAATGAGTTAACATATGGGCCATGCACCCTCGGCTGCAAGAGAACGAAATCCATCTTAAGCCACCAAGCAATAAATAAACAAACAGAGGGTTAGGGGTAATGAAGGACTCCTGGTACATGGTGCTGGGACTAACACAAAGGAAAGTTTAGAGAGATAATAGGGAATGGCAAGGACACAGGGACGGCCGGAGGGGTGTGCTACTGAGCGGTTCTGGAAACAAAATGACTCGGGGCATTTCGTCAACCAGGAAAGAACTGAGTGTAGGGGCTGGAAATGTGTGCCTCAAGCAGAAGGTCTGAAGAAGTAGTCAGGGGACAGAGCTGGCCTATCAACTCAAGGGCGTTACCTACTATGGGGTTCAGAGGGCAGAGGACATAAGTACCTGCCACTCTGACTGTCACCATGCCTGCCCCTCGCGTCCCGCGTCCCTGAAGCTGGCACTAGACTCAGAATGCTTGGCACCAAGTCTGGAGGCCTCCAAAGAAAGGGCTTGCTATCGCTGAGTCTCTTTGCTGGCGCAAATCCACGTGAAAGTTTGATGCTGGAGAGTTAACAGACCGTCTCCAGCCCACCAGGTAGGAGATGGCAGAGATAGCTCCGGCGAGATACCCAGAGGAAGGTGGTGGAGTGGGAACCCCTCTCCCGCTTCCCTGGAGGCTACTCAGGTGGTAGAAGAACCTCACCATTCCTTTCTTCCTCCCTTCACGTCTTGTAATTCACCCCGAATCCTCCGGGTGTAATGAGTAATGATAGGAACGGGGTGGGAGCGGTGGGGGGGGGGTGGGAGGGGTGGGGGAGGGGAGGGTGAAGAAGTATCAGACATGGCTGCCAGGCACAGCAAAGCCTGGTTACGTAACTCCAGTTGGGTCGTCAGGTGGATCCAGGCCAAGCCCATGCTTCACTGACGCCAGCTCTCTCCCAGCCTTGCTGCACTCAGCTGTAAAGTGGAGGTGCTTATAACAAGAGCAGGCACCAGGCTGCCGTGGGCCGCAATGGAATTGCGCTGGGACCACCTGGCAGGAAGCCTAAATACTGTCTGGCGCTCTGATTGCTCTCCGTAGAGTAATGGTGACAGCATTTTTTTTTTCTTTTCTTTCTTTTCTTTTTTTATAGAGTGTTCCAGTTTACTGTGTGCCTTTGCTATGAAGTGTCCCTACAGAGGAGCATGGCGGAAAGCCTTTGATCCCAAATGGTAGCAAATATTGATTGGACTGTGAAGACATTAACACCATCAATGGATGGGCCCGTTGATAATATCATAGATGAATCAGTGTGTAGAGGGGGCGCCTCCCTGGAGGAAGCAGGTCACTGGGGCACGTCTCTGAAACATATGTCTGTCCCTGAATCCTTTGTGATGGTTTGTATATGCTTGGCCCAGGGAGTAGCACTGATGGGAGGTGTGGCCTCGTGGGTGTGGGCTTTAATACCCTTGTCCCAGCTGCCTGGGAGCAAGTCTTCTGATTGCCTTCAGATGAAGATGTAGAACTCTCAGCTCCTCCTGCACCATGCCTGCCTGGACTCTGCCATGTTCCCACCTTGATGATAATGGACTGAACCTCTGAACCTGTAAGCCAGCCCCAATCAAATGCTGTCCTTATAAGACTTGCCTTGGTCATGGTGTCTGTTCACAGCAGTGAGCCCTAACTAAGCCAGCCCTCTCTTTGCTTCTTTGTACCATGAATGAACCACCTGGCCCGACCTCATGTACCCCCCATGATGTCTTCCTGTCTCACCAAGATAACCAGAAGCAGCAGAGCCAAGCGACTGTGGACCAAAGCCACCGAATCCAGGATCCAACAAGCCAAATTTTCCCTTTTAAGTTGATTTCCCATTGGCACTCTGTCACAGAGATAAAATGTATTAACAAATCCCACTCTAGACTAATAGTGAATGTCCAGGGGTTGCTGAGTTCTTCCACATGTTCTTCAGACATGGCTGCCGGGTACAACATGTCTGTTCCTCTAGAGGAACAGAACTAAAAGAATGAATCTATCTATCTATCTATCTATCTATCTATCTATCTATCTATCATCTATCTATCTATCTATCTGCCCATCTGTCTAGGGGATTTTTTTTTTTTTTACAGTGGCTAACACAGGCTGGGGTCCAGCTACTCCAACAATGGCTGTCTCTCAATAGAAAGCCCAAAAATCCAGTAGTTGTTCAATCCATGAAGTGAATCCTGAAGAATTCGGCCCAGAAACCAGTGAATCGAAAGTGAGGGTAAGCACACAGAAAGCTAAAGCTCCTGTCTTCCCTGTCTCTTATACAGGCTGTCACGGGAAGGTATGGCCTAGAGTTTGGGGTGGTGGTTGGGGGGTCTTCTTCCCTCAGATGGCCCAACTAACTAAAAACCCCTCACAGGTGTGCCCAGCAACGTGAGATTTTAGTTAATGTAGACATAGTCAAGGCGACGATCAAGGATAGTCACCGGAACTCCCCAAATCTCAGTTCCCCCACAGTGAGGCTTGGGCCAGAGCATAGACCTGAATGTTCCAAAGGAGAAGATGACGGGTATGAGAGCTGGAGTTGGAGTGGGAGTCAGGGGGAGTGGGAAGAGGGAGAGGTAATGAAGAGGGGGGGGGAGAGGGAGAGATTGAGGTGGAAGCTCAGGCCGTCTTTTTCCGACTGGCAGTTACGACCAACCTCTCAGGAGCGACTCTCGGCCAGCCTGGCTGCTAAATCACCCACACTGCCGTAATTGAAACAGAAATCACGCCCGACAGAACGGCCTAGCAACGCCACCATTAGCAGCTGTGGCTCTCCACTTCGAACCAGGGAGCTAATACGCTTCTTTATGTATGCTCAGGCACTGCCAGATATATATCTCCGACAATATTTTAACAGGGCCTGGGCCCTTTCTACCCCTTCCTAACTCCAGGAAGCTGCTCGCTCTGGGAAGACTGAACTTGGCTGTGGGACCCAAGGCTGCCCCTCCCCTCCCCTCCCCTCCTTCCCTTTCTCCCTTCTTCCTTTCTCCATCACCTTCAGCTGGAGCAAAGGTACTAAGCTGGAGGGAGCTTGGTGTGTGTGATGAGCCAGAAGAGGGAGCAGGGCCGTGGCCCGAGCAGTGGGGGATCACCGCCCAGCTTCGAAGCGCCCAGGAGATACTCCTGGACCCGCTGGGCAGGCCCAGTGCCTGGCTCCAGGTGTTTGCCCCCCAGTCCCAAATTTCCTCTTTCGATCACCGTTATAACCATTTTCACAAAGAGGGAACTGTTGGAAAGTGGGGTACTCTGGGCTTTCACAATGATGGGGAAGCACTCCTGGCATTTGATAAAGCAGGGATGGGGGTACAGGATATCAGAAAGATGTACTATGTGGGCGACACTGTGCCAGATATCCAATTTCATTGCACAATTCAGTGTGTGTGTGTGCGCGCGTGTCCCTGATGTGGGTTAGAGGTCAATTCTGGGTGTCTTCTGTCACTGTCCACCTTCCCTTTGGAGACACGGTCTCTTGCTGTTGCAGGCTCTTGAGCCCTCAGTGTCTGCCTTTTCCGTCCCGCAGGCTCTCCGCTCTGAGATCACAGACACACGATGTCCTGTCTTGGTTATTTTGGGAGAGGAGGTTTCCAGACTTCAGTTTCCATCCTTGTGCTTCAAACACAACTTTATCCACTGTCTCCCCAGACACCCCCAAATTGTGATTTCTGAATAGATTCCATGGAACTCAACTTTGGGTTCTCTGGGATATGATGTTTGCAATATATGATTGTATGTGTATACGCTGTATATGATTGTACGTGTATGCAGTACATGCTTGCATGTGGTGTTATATGATTGTATATGTATTATGTTTGTCATGTGATTGTCAGTATATATCGACCCACCTTCCTCCAAAGCACAGGCCTCACCTCCGGACCTGGGTGTAAACAGTCACAGAAGCTCTCATCTAAGGGAAAGCTTTGGGCAGGGAGATGCAGTGTGATACATGAAGCTGAGCCATGAGGAATGGGTCTGTCAGATGGCTCAGTGGTTAAAAGCGCTTCCTGTACAAACAGAAGGGGAACCAGAGTTCAGATCGCAGGACCCGAGGAACAAGATGGTATCCCACACACATAGGTAACCCCAGCTCCAAGGAGGGAGGGGATAGACTCCTTGGGTTGGCTGACTTCCAGCCTAGAGACCCTGCCTCAAAACCATAGGTGAGAATGAAAGACGAACCCTGAGGCCTTCTTCCGGCTTCTGTGGACACAGGCAGGCCCATGTATGCAGCTGCACATGCACTCAACACATACATACAAACAAATCTTTAGGAAAAGAATAGTTCTAGGTGCCCCTAATCTCTTGAAAGGCTCACTCTGGGGAAGCCAGTGACCATGCTGGGGGAACACTCTAGCAGCCTTATAGAGAGCGTACACAGGAAAGAACCGAAGCCTCCTGCTACGTACGGCCAGTGCCGACCTGCTTGCTGTGGGGCTGAGGTAGTTTGGACCTTCAAAGGCGCATGTGCTGAAGACCTGGTTCTAAGCCTGCAACACTTTCGTCAGGCTCATGGATGGAGAAGAGGTAGGGTCTGTTGGGAGGAAGGTAGCTTCTGGTGGTGGGGTATGGCTTGGAAGGGGCTCATCCTGACTCTCCTTTGTGTCCTGGCCACCCCGAGGGTGATATACCATGATATGTTAACTCATTATGTCCTCCAGAATAATGGGCCAACCGTCTAGGGATGCAGCCTCTGACCCTGAGCCAAAGTAAACCTTGCCTCCTTTAAAGTGGGATTCTGTCAAGTACCCTGTGGCAGCGGCAGAGAGCCTACACAGACGTCTGAGCCACCTAGGAAAGGCGATAGACCGTGTGGCCAGCCCAGGCAAGCCTTCAGATGGCTGAGGCTTCAGCCTGTGGGGAGAGGAGGGGGTCCAGACACCGTGGATCAGGCACCAGCTGTCCCATGTGCCCATCTCCTCTCCTCCCCTACACACGGCCAAAGAATGTTTCCTCAACAGTTTTAGTAGGTATGGAAACTTCTAGAAGTATACCTACTGTGTGAGTCAAGGGTACAAATGTGTTTTGTTCTGTTTGAGTGTTTTCTTGTATGAGAGACAGGGTCCCACTGTGGTTGCCTAGGTTGTTCTAGAAGTTACCATGTCGTCCAGGTTGGCCTTGAACTCGGAATCCTTCTACTTCTCCCTAGGTACTGGGATTACAGGTGTGTGCCACCATGCCTGGTTTTGCTTGAGGTTTTACTAGAAGCTGTTCTCTCCTTGGAAAGTGGTTAAAATATCACAATAAGCCAAGTGTGATTACCTGTCACGCTTGCAGCTGCCGCATTACAGGTCCATTCCATCGAGGAGGTGAGGGGACAGTGGACTGGGATTTGTATGTCTTGGATCCGGTTGTTTTCACTGGGACTTATGAAGACCTGACTCTTTCCTGACATCCCTCCAGGCCTCCAAGCCTCTGCATACAGTGCCATAAATAGCACTTCTTTAATTCCCCCTTTATCCTGGAGTTGGACTGTTATATCTATTTTTAAAACTCATGAGTAGTCAGTTTCTGTTTTTAAAGTAGATTTCATTTCCTGTTAGTGAGAGGACATTATAAAATATCAGTGGAGGAAAAGAATGTGGGACTCCGGGGCACTTCCTAGAGACTATTTTACTGGCCTAGGAAATTATGATTGCTTGTTCTTTGGCTTCTAGAACCCTTTGGCAACCTTCAGAATTATTCCCTCCCGTCTGACCTGAGGAGTTTTCTTCTTGAGGTCCAGGGGCCTTCTGCACCCCCCCCCACCCCCACCCCCCCACCCCCGCCCCCGCAGCAGTCTGTGCTTTCTTATCTTGACCTCCCTCTTTTTCCCTCGACTTTTGAAATCTCTTTCAGCTCAGCCTAACACAGTCACCCAACAAATGAACAAATACAGAGCATGTGTGTCTGTCTATACACGTGGGGCTCCAGCACAGGGACAGGAGACAGTTGCTTGTCACCCTCCCCCAGGATTTGGGAGAGATCCCTCTGCTCACTGAAGACATACTTGAAAACTAATGCTGCAGAGAACCCTCAAAGGCCTTTCACCTGCACTCTCTCCTGAATCGCTCTCTTCTCTTCCGACACTCACTAGTTCTCTTGTTATAGATACACTGTAGCAACCGGAGAGCTTCCTGAAGGTTCAGCGACACCGCCAGTCTTTCCTCTTTCCATTCTCTTCTGTATGCACACGCCTAAAGTGTGAGCGCACCTCCCAGCTGGCTCCACACACTCCCTACAGGAGCGGATGTGGCACTCCACACCACTTCCCTTCCCTGGGGAGCTGAAGGCAGCCTGGGAAATGTAGACCTTGAGGCTGCTGCTTCTCTTCAGAGACTGCCCGGCCAAGTCATGGGTGACTCCAGAGAATGTGAACTCCAGGTGACCAGGACCTTTTGAGGAAAAACCAAGGCACCAAAATACCTCATTGCCTCTTTCCAGGTGCCCACTGAGTCTGGACCACTGCGTCTGGGCAGCTCCCGGCCATTGCCTGCCCTCTGCGGATATAGCTGAGGGCTGATATGGCTGGAGGCCCTTCCCAGAATGCTTCAGGGCATTCCTTGGCTGGACTGACTCTGAAAGCCGTATACACACATGAATACAGAAACAAGCGTGTACACACAAATGTAGATGTGTACACACAAGACGCAGGAGAAAGCTTTCTCAGAGGAGCTCACAATGTTGCTTCAGGAGGCAGCCTGGAAGACCCCGCTGAATTCTTCTTACTTTGGAAAACACAACCAGCCAACCAACCATCAAACCAAACAAACAAAAAAACAAGACATTCTCTAGGAGGTTCCTGTAGCCCCTCTTCTTCTCCACTCCCATCCAGAACTTTCCGGATCAGCCAGAAATTTGGAGGGGAGCCAGTGAGGACACATTTCTGGCCACAAGAGGGCGGCACTCTGCAATCCTGAGAACAGGATATTGGCTCTTTCTTTCTTTCTTTCTTTCTTTCTTTCTTCCTTCCTTCCTTCCTTCCTTCCTTCCTTCCTTCCTTCTCTTTTCTCTTTTTCTTTCTTTCTCCCCCCTCCTTCCCTCCCTCCTTCCCTTCCTCCTTCCCTGCCTCCTTTCCTCTCTCTCTCTCTCTCTCTCTCTCTCTCTCTCTCTAAAGAACCAGCAAATGAATATAATCCCCGGTTAGCCATCAGCAGACAGTCTGGAAATCCATCTTGCAGAGACAGTGGTGACAAATGGGCTTTAAGATGAAGGAGGGAGCTGCCGGGCGGTGGTGGCGCACGCCTGTAATCCCAGCACTCTGGGAGGCAGAGGCAGGCAGATTTCTGAGTTTGAGGCCAGCCTGGTCTACAGAGTGAGTTCCAGGACAGCCAGGGCTATAAGAGAAACCCTGTCTCGAAACAAAACAAAACAAAACAAAACAAAACAAAACAAAACAAAAAACACGAGGGAGGGAAGGCAGGCGTGGCAGCCGGCGAGGAGGAGGAGGGTGAAGCTGAGGCAGGGGCTTCATTCTTTCTCGCATGTGGATCCTGGAGAGCCTGGGTTTTATTTGTCCTTACTCAGAAGGTAGCGAATTCCAGTCTAGAGGTTCTTAACCAGGATCATTAGTGTGTGTCCTCTTCCACCCTGAGGTCATGTGGCAACATCTGTAAACATCTGGTTGATAACTACCTCTCCAGGGTGGGAGTAGAAGCCAGAGACACTGCAAAATTCTACGCAGGCCCTCTTCCTCACCAAATACTTCAAGCAAAGCCTCGCTTGCCTCCAACTGCTGAGCCTGAGGAGTCCCTAGTCAGCTCTGCGGCAGAATTAAGCCAGGGTTCAGACAGGAGGTGGTCCAGGCTCCAGCCCCGCGCTGAGCTTCCGGTCTACATGGAGGCGGACTGACGGCCAGCTCGGTTTGGCAGATGCTGCCACGGTTCCTGGTAGGAAAGGCAGCTTGGGATACCAGCTGCCGCCTCTTCCCCATCTAGACCAAAGCGCCCTTCCCTCGTGGCACAGCCTCAGATGGAGAGTGAGCTCTAATGGTATTTGGAAAGGGCTCCAGAAGCTACTTACGGTGGGGATTGCAGGATAAGAGACTAGATGTTCTCTCACGAAAGGTGCCACCGTGGGAGCGCGATTCCTCTGGGAAGCTCCTGAGCCAGTGGAGGGCACGGGCCACTCCTACAGCTGTTCTTCGTTTTCAGATGGGCGCTCCGAGGGGGAGTGGGGCTGACAGCCTTTCTTGCTGGGAGAGAGGGCACAGCCGTTGCGAACTCCTTAGGCAAGCGTGCAAAATGTTTAAGTCTGTGAGCTGCGGGAGGGCACAGGTGGCTTCCGTCCCCTCCTGCCTCCCTGGCTGCAGTCAGCCAGCTGGCACAGACTGCTCGTGCCTCTGGTTTCTCCAGACTGCACTGGGGCATCTCACATCTCCAAGGCTTTCTCAGAGCTGCATACCAGGTCTCTCAAATTGACACCCTGCAGCATTAGAGACACTCAAGCAGTGCTTATTATACCACCTGGGAGCCGAGGCAGATTCACCCCCCAGTGGGAAGCAAGCTAACTTCAAAGCTCTTGACTCTCAGGGTCGAGGGTCACATACTAGGTGCTGGTGAGGCTTTGCAAGGTGCCGGGTCTACGTCACATCACGCTGTGTCTTTGAGTTAAGGCCATAGGACCTTACTACAAAGACAGACTTTGGCTTAGTGCAGTGGTTCTCAACCTGTGGGTTGAGCCCTCCTTTTTTTTGGGGGGGGGGTCACATATCAAATATCCTGTATATCAGATGTTTACATTATGAGTTATAGCAGTAGCAAAATTACAGTTGTGAAATATGGACAAAAAATAAATTCATGGTTAAAGACTATCATACCACGAGGAACTGTATTAAAGGACTGAGCACTAGGAAGGCAGAGAGAGTCACTGGCTTAGTGGGTGTAGTGTGGGACTCGAGTTTCCGCATTTCTGACCAGCTCCCGGTAGTGCAGAGCTGTGGTCCTCGGGACCCACAGGAAAGGCCTGGTTGGAAGGAACGGCACATCTGTGCGAGCCCTTTGGCAGACTGCCTAAAGAGATGCTCAAGGAAAGGGATCTCGGAGTCTCCAGGCTCTAGGGAGAGGCTTGGTATGACTTCTCATTCTGGATAAAACATTCATACCTACTTTTCTGGGAATGTTTCTCCCATAAAAGGCTTTTTCTCTCCACGGCAATAAACAGGCCTTGGGCCCTATGAAACCCGACCTCCTCATCTGGGAACATTTGAGCACCAACTTAGCTCTCAGAGTAAGGAACTTGGGCATTTTGATTCTTTCCTCAGAACTCTGGAACTTTCCATCTATCCGTCTCCGGCTCCCTGAATTTAGGCAGCCTTCAAAGCAGGCCAAAGATGTCAAAGGAAGGGAGAAGATGGACGACAACGGACATGGGACACCCAGAGTCCCCGCTGGAGAACCGAGTATGGAAGACTAGTTGTGGCTCAGGGAACTTTTATTCATCTCTTTTTATTCATCTGAGGAAAGAGGCACCTCTTTCTTCGAGCATCTTTTAGGTGACAGACCTTGTCGTAGGTGCCACTGAGGATAAGATGTTGAGCAAGAGAGACAAGACTCTGACTCCGAAGAGTTAACAGGCTACAATGGACCAGGGACAATCAGTAAGTCATCCAAGTGAAAAAAGTGGGTGAGGCAGAAGCTTGTGGGGGATGGTGGGGTGGACTCAGCGAGACAAGGCAGACAGGGAGGACACAGCTCTCCACGAAGGTGACACTGAGCACAGGCTTGAACAGAGTGAGAGTTCAGGTATAGAATTTTAATTTTAGTCAGTTAATTGGACTTAAAATTTAACTTAACAGACAAGTTCAATTTTGTGTGTTCCTTTCATTTTCTTTGCTGCCTTAAAGAATAGAATAAAATGAACTTTTCCTCATTCTCTTGTCCATTTTTTTCTCATGATGTCCAGGAGGAAAAGAGGAAGTCAGGGTCTTTTTCTTTAGTGATGAATTAGTTATCAAGGCTTATCATCCAAGAAGAGAAGTGCGTGTATTTCTGTGTATCTGTGTGTGCATGTGTGTGTCTGCATAGCGGTGTGTGCATGTATGTGTACATCTGTGTGAGTGTGTGTGTATCTGTGTGAGCATGTGTGTGTCTGTATATTTGTGTGAGTGTATGTGTATATCTGTGTGAGTGTGTATATCTGTGTGAGCATATGTGTGAGTGTATATTTGTGTGAGTGTATGTATGTGTATATATCTGTGTGAGTGTGTGTATATCTGTGTATCTGTGTGAGTGTGTGACTGTATTACTGTGTGTATCTATATATCTGTGTGAGTGTGTCTGTATAACTGTGTGTGTATCTGTGTGAGCATGTGTGTCTGTATATCTGTGTGAGTGTGTGTATGTCTATCTGTGTGAGTATGTGTGTGTATGTCTATCTGTGTGAGCATGTGTGTGTCTGTATATCCATGTGAGTATGTCTGTATATCTATGTGAGCATGTGTGTGTATATATGTGAGCATGTGTATTGTGTATATCTGTGTGAGCATGTGTGTGTATTCATCTGTTTGTGCGTGTGCATATATCTATATGAGCATGTGTGTGTGTGTATATGTGAGCATGTGTATTGTGTATATCTGTGTGAGCATGTGTGTGTCTGTTCATCTGTTTGTGCATGTGCATATATCTGTGCATATATGTGTGTATGCATGTATGTATCTGTGTGTGTAAGTGTGTGTACATGTGTGTGTGTACATGTGTGTGTGTGTGTGTGTGTGTGTGTGTGTGTGTGCATGCTCACATACCTGGCAAAGGTTGTTCCTAGAAGTGACCGTCTCTGGGAGGGGAATTTGGGGAGGGAAAGGTCATAGCGGGCAGCGTCCACAGAGAGCGGGAAGGCCTCAACTTCTGGCTCTTTCCTTGAGCTCCCAGATGCCATCAGCTTCCACTGAGGAAGGGTAACAAGCCCCTAGATGACTGTCAGCTTAACTCCTGACGTTGACCAGAAACCTTTGATACAGGGGGATGCCTTTCAGTGGACCGCTAGGCACCCTGCCAGGGAGGGGTCTCGATCCATGGAGGACTGTCCTTGCCACTGTGCTGTGAACTATCTCAACACTGTGTTAAGGAGAAGCAGTAACACTGCAGATGAGTGTGTCCAGCGATAGAAGAGGGTGGTGCGGCCTCCATAGAGGAAGAAAAACGTCCTCACTGCCTTGTGCAAGTTCTTACAGACCCGGACACTTGTGGCAGAGGGCAGAAGCCTGCGGAAGCTTAACAGCAGCAGCCTAGCCTGCATTCATAGCCTGGCTTAGCCCCCCTGGCCCCGGGAAGACAGCCTAGAAATAAATAAATCCCAAGGGTTGATCAGCATCACAAGGCACCCTTGTAAATGGTGGGGACATTTTAGAGAGTGACATGACAAGAGTCAGAAGTCCCCCAGTCTCCAGAGGACAAAAATGTTTAAGAAGATCAGTACAAGAGGACCAGGGGGGGCTCAGTCGGTAAAGTGCTTCTTGTAAAGGCATGAGGACCTGAGCTCAATCACACACACACACACACACACACACACACACACACACACACGGCAGCACCTGCGCGTACACAAACACGCACATGCATGTACACACATAGACTTAAGGGCCAGTGAGCATGTTGGCTGGTGGCTGCCTTTGGAGGCTTCCTCAGTGAGAGACATGGAGGTCTTCTTCAGTGCCTAACCCTGGCCCTTCCTGGAAGGGGGAGGGGAAGACACTTTCACACCTCGATAGCCTGTCTGTGGGCAAATGGAGAGAGGGTGGAGATTTTCCTCTTTCTACATCTTGTCACCCAATTTGAGCCTTCCGTCGAGTGGCAGTTTGTATGATGACTTCTGGCTACGTATACATTTACTAGCAAACCCATTTCGGTTGTTTCTCACCGTTCATTTGTCGTCTGTGTTTTGGTGAATCAATGAAATGGCTCATGGCTCAGTGAGTAAAGGTCCCTGCTGCTGAGTCTA
>OZ030006.1:129598357-129648357 GCA_964023405.1 Apodemus agrarius
CTAAGTCCTGCCGGAGTTCCTGAGAGAGGGCCTCCCCTGACCTTAAACATACATTCTGCCCAGATAGTCATCCAATGCCTCGGGGATGGATAAAGACAGATGGAGAAGCCGCTGCATTTTCCCCGAAGGGGGAGGGAGTGCCTTCCCTTCTCCTTAACACTTAGCTGACAGAATGAGTGTCAGAAGGGACATTCTGGAACTTCCGTGGTGAAATCCTGAAAGCCCTTGCAGGGCCATTGGGCTCTCAAGGGTCCCTGAGCTGCCACATTAAAAAAAATCTCTCTTGGGATAGACAACCTGAGAAGGTGACTGTGGATGTAGTGATCAATACTATCAGCTGAACCTACCCCGCACCTTCCTGCCAAAGCAGCAGGCCCAGCTGCATGCTACCCGAGGTCCTCCACCAAAGCCGCACGCAGAGCCCTACCCAATGTCTCCTAATGCCAACATGATGTACAGTGACATGGACGGTCCCTTACAGTGCTGTTTGCAGGGAGGGAAGCTCAAAAGTCAGACTGAAAGAATGAGAAATACAGCCTAACTCCCCAGTGCCTAACTCTCCAATGACCCCAAGAAATCAGAAGTTTAGGAATGCTATCTCACTCCTAAGAAGCCCTAAATACCTCAAATTCCAGACCCTGCTCTCTGCCAGAAAATAGGTAAAAGGTCATATTTCTTGAGCCTGCTCTCTGTATGGAACTAGGTGAAAGGGTAGGCCCTTAAGTATGTGATCCTGACCTAGTAAGATAACAGGAAACGAGCTGACTAACCGCTTATCTAGCTTCTGTAAACTGCTTTGCCGTAGAAAGAAAGCCCTTGTGACCCATTTTAACTACAATCTGTCACCCCCTACCTGGGAGCCCGCGAAAATGTGGACCTCTGAGACTATAGGAAACTGATTGGTCCACGGAGCACGGGCTTGGATGATTTGAAATGACTGGCCTAGAAACTATGGAGTGGTACAAATCGATTGGCCTGCACCTCTCAGGCTCTTGATGCTAAGGAATGATTGGTTTGCCATGCGCAGGCTTTGTTGTAACCCTATAAAAGCTGTCCAGATTCTGCACTCGGGGTCTGCAGTCCTCTACCCCCGTGTGGCGTATGGCTGTGGACCCCAACGCACTTGGAATAAAAGTCCTCTTGTTGTTTGCATCAAGACCATTTCTTGTGAGTGATTTGGGATGTCGCCTTTCCTGAGTCAAGGCGTGGGGGCAGGGTCCTCGATTTGAGGGTCTTTCAAGACAACCTGGACCCCGAGCCTCATGTTCTTGGCTCTAGAGCTCTCCCCTGAAGAAGGGATGATCAATGGTGAGGTGCCCCAGATTGAGACACTCATTGGCAAGAAGGTGACAACACCACTTCCTATCTCTTTCTGAGTTTTCTCCTTGTGTGAGCAGTCCCATGGAGAGCTTTTGAAGTTCTTCATGCATGGCTGTGAGGATGAAGTACCACCCTCCCTCCCATCCTGGGAGAAGTGGAGGAACACCACCACCCTCTAGATGACTCCAGAGATCTCTGGTATCCCACCTTCAGCTTATATGGGCTAATGTGGGTGGGAACGAGGCTGGGGTGGCCAAATGACTTAATGAGCCCCAGGCCCTGCCTATGTAGGACCAAATAGCTCTTTGCCTTGTATTTGGATCTCAGCAGCTAATTCTGAGGTTAAATATATACAGCTTTTGTTTTCTCTTTTAAGGCTGGAAACTGCACAGTAACAAGAATATACAACTAGTGGGCCCAAAATATCGATTATAGCTACCAAAGCCAGATTTAGGCATATTTAAGTCCAGTTACAGGCTTACTAATACCATATCTGGGAATGTGCCATGTGTACCTAGCTTCTGTCAATGTTGAAAATCGTGGCACTTTCTCCCAATAGGCAAGGATTTCTTCCAAGGACCTCCATGTCACTATAAGTGGATTTCAACCTGTGCTTTGTGGAAGCAAACACAAGGACAATTGCGGGAGACAGGGTTGAGCATTTGGTCACCATGAGCTTTCTTACCAGCTAATTCTTCTCTCTAAACCAGCAAATGAAGGGCATACGAGAGCCAAGACTCTCCTACTTAACACAACACGAACGGGAACAAGCATTTTCCCCAAGAGTGGGCTCTCAGAACACCAGTTAGTCTCAAGATGGCATTGCATACCACCACCACCCCAATTTGTCAGTCAGATGTCCTAAACTAGTTTCTGTTTCCTATTCCAAACTGTTCTTCACACTTGACTACACTCTTTGCCCAGGGAGGCTGGCCCCATGCACTGCACACCTGGGAACAAGGCTCCATTGACCTTTGGGCGTGGGCTGGGCTGGGTGGTCGAGGCACCGCGAAGGAGAGGAGATGGTAAGAGTTGAGCCGGGTGATGGTTGATTCCCTTAGCTTCCTGAGCATTCACCAGGCTGGCTGTGTCTCTAGGAAAGCTATTCAGGGGGTCAGACCTCTGCTCACGCTTTCTTTTGAATCTACAGAAGCTAACACCTCTGGTTTTTCCTGACAGGGATTTCCCCATCCCTTGCTGGTCTTCCCACATGATACCTACAGTTCTACATGGTCCCTTTATTCCCCAGTCTACTCAGGGCCCTGACTAAAGGAGTCAGCTGTTTCCTGCCACAAGACTAGCACTTCGAACCTGTCACTGATGGTGAGCCCTACAGGGCACTTCCACACACCTCCACCTCAGATCTCTTTATCAGTTTTCTGGCTTTTACCTCAGCTTCACATCCTGACTAAAGCAGTGGCAGACAGATCCTTTGGTAGAAAAAAAGAATAGAGAATTACTGAACCTTTACAAAGTCTTATTAACTGAAAAGCATCGAGTGTGACCCTCAGCATATCACACACACACACACACACACACACACACACACATGCACATAATTAAAAAAATCTATTTTGGGGGTGAATTTCACTTAATAGATATTATACTTTTATGAGAGATACAGAAATGTAAGAGATCCCTAGTGTTTAGGGAAGAAATAAGAAATAGGCATTTTGGTCAGGAATTAGATAGATAGATAGATAGATAGATAGATAGATAGATAACTAAGAAGGTACACAAACACATCAAACACATGAGAGAAATTTAGTAGAGGGACTGGCTTCCTTAATTATACAGGTTAAGAAGAAAAACCTACCACAGACTTCTGCAAGCTGAGACCAGAGGCTGATAGCATGGCTTAGCCCAGATCTGAAGGCCTCAGTATGGCTGAGTGCCCTAGTGTGGGTAAGTCTCTATCTGTTGTTATGAAGCTGGGTTTGAAGGTCAGAGACCTGATGTCCAAGGGCAGGAGAGGGGTGTCCTGTGCTCAGGGGGGGAGATAACAAGAGTCTACACCTCTCCTGTGTTCATTATATTCTACCTTGTGATCCTGGCCATTGAATGTGCCCATGCAGATAAACGTTAGATCTTCCTAATCACTCCAGAGACTCACATGCCTGTCTCCTTCATAGCCTGCCCAGCACCCAGATATCAAATGTCCTACCATCCTAGGGATGCTTCAGTGCCTACAGAAACAATGGAAATAAATAATGCTTTCTCTAAGCTTCCCTAAACCCAGGCAAGTTGCCCCTAGTGTCTACAATCATCATAGGGGACAGCCTTGAGCTGTGGTGTAAGTAGGCACACACTTGACTTCTCAGCGCTGAGAAGCCTCAGTAAGCCACTCTCCCTCTCAACCTCCACCTCCTATCCCTGTGATGAGGGGACGAGAATCAGTTGCCAAGACAGGGTGAGGTCACACTTGGATGCATAGCAAACTCATTAAGCATCAGAAAGGATCAGCTACACAATTACATAGACACCAGATGCTCAGTAAGGGGTGAAGGGTGGCTGACATGTGGCCAAGGGGTCCCAGGCACACCGTGCCAGATGTCCACAACTACTCCATACGGGGTAGATGCACAGGATTAAATGCCCGTTGAATTGTGGGCTCTGGGAGTTTATCAACAATCGTTCCTTCTGTTCTTGTGACTCTCAATCACCTGAGCCCCACCAAGGTGGGGAGGGGGAAGGCAGTGACAGACAGAAGTGCGACTCTCTTCAGTGCCTCTGGCATGCGTGTGTGGATGGGAAGTGTCATTTGATCGTGAGACCTGCAATTTAGTGGCTGGCAAGGATCGGGCACCCTCAGAAGCTCTGCTTCAAGCGTGGGATGGGCTCTGATCCCGGGGCTGATGGGTGAGCAACTTTCATTACCCATGAGCTGTGTTAATGGCCCTTGGGGTATCTTATTGCTATTCTGACACATGGGAACATGGCACTTTCCCATTAAAATGCCAATTATCTTTGAGTACTTCTGCAAATCCATCAGCTGGAGGCTGTGGGATTGTCGAGTGATTCGGTCTGACGGTTGGAAGCACACCTGTCAGATCAAGGGCGTTTCATCTTGTAGTCCATGGCTATTCAGAGTGTCATAGCAGATAGCAGCCCTGCCTGATGGTCTCAGGCCCCAAGGAGTGCACATGAGTGCATACATGCACACACATGCCCCTGTTGCTGCAAAACAGAAAGATCCAAAGAGAGGAAGGAGCTAGGGATGAGGGAAAAGAATCAAGATTTGGAAAAGAGCTTTCATGTGGAATCTTTTCTATCTCTGTCTCTGTCTCTGTCTCTGTCTCTCTCTCTCTCTCTCTCTCTCTGTGTGTGTGTGTGTGTGTGTGTGTGAGTGTGAGTGCACACAAGTATGCATGTGCGCACATGTATTTATAGGCACAAGAGTACCATGGTGCATGTGTGGAGGTCAGAGGAACAGGCTCGCTCCTTCCACCCTATGGGGTCTGGATACTGAGTGCAATGGCTTATCTTGGCAGCAGATGCCTTTACCTGTTGAGCGTTCTCACCAGCCCCAACTTTACCTGTGTTTCATGTGTGGCACAGTAGCACCGGGCTCAGTCATTGAGCTGTGTATCCACTCTCCAGAGCCTTCTCGGCTTGCAAGTTGGAGGTTTCATATCCATTAAAGGACTCCTGTTTCCCCTGCCTCTAGCCCCTGACAACCACCTTCCTGGTTCCCATCTCTCAGAACCAGGTCACTCTAGGTAACTTGCATAAGTAGAATCACGTCCCCCTTGCCTTCTTGTCACTAGTTTATGTCTCTTGGCACAATGCTTTCAAAGTGCATGCGTGTACAATGAGTCACAACCCTTCCTTTTACAGTCCGAACAACATTCCATTGTGTATATTTTTCCTCTTTCATCTGCTCACCCACCCGATGGGATGCTTGGGTGGCTTGTACCTTTTAGATATTGTCAATGATGCCACCCCAGTCTTGTTAAGCAAGAGATAACTCGGATGGCAGGTGGAGGGTGTTGTGTACCCACCTAGCTCTCTTCTTTTGGGCAGGACCATCTATGTGCCACAAAATGACATATGACAGCTCCCCTGGGATACTCCAAGCACTCTCCAGCCTTGTCTGGACTCTTCATGGAGTTACTTTTGAAGCATTCACTCCAGATTCCACACAAACAAGACTCTTCATTCTAGGCTCTGTGTCGGAGCCACTGACCAATGCCTCACGGCCAGGATGGTCATGGGTAATTGAAGGAATGTCATAGTGCTGGAACTGCATGGCACATGACAATATGGTGGTTCTTAGTCCTTATTTGCTCTGTTGGAAGACTGAGAAGCAACTACACCAACAGATGCACTGATTAAAGAATGCTCCTCTTTGCCCTGCTGGAGGTACAGCACCCTAATCTCCAAGTGGTATTAGTCCTGAGCAGGTTGTGCTACTGTTTACAGCTCCCTGCCTTAATGAACATGGACTCACTCTCTGAAACTGTCAGCCCAATAAACCCTTTCTTCTCTATAAGTTCCCTTGGACATGGTGATTCACTACAGCAATAGAAAAGTAACTAATACCATAGAGTTTGTGTGGTTAGGTTTGTGATAAGATACCCAGCATGGTGGCCTATGTTACCCAGGGCAAACTAGTTTCAATCTGTATTGTGAAATTGTAGCCCATGCCCCTGGGGTTTCAGCCTGCCTGCTCCCTTCCTTCCCGGACATCCTGATCCTTGAATATTGGCCCTGACTTAACCTTATTGCCAGGCCCTTTCCATCCCTCACAGGCATCTGAGTGATCTACTGTCCTAATTCAACCCCACCCCAGATATTGAGCCATCCTAGAAACAGACCCTCTACCCCAGCCAAGCCTCTGATGAAGGCAGTTACAGAGGACTCTATCTTGGTTACCACCTGGTAAGAAATGAAAACAGAAAAGGCCTTCCTTCCTGACCCCCAGGAGCTATAGGGTGGAATAGGATATCTTCATTATTTTAGGCATTAAGTATCAGAGTAATTTGCATTTATAATGTGGTGGTTTGAATAACAATGGCCCCAAGGATTTACATTATTTGAATACTTAGTCACTAGGGAGTGGCACTATTTGGGAAGGATTAGGAGGTGTGGTCTTGTTGGAGGAAGTGTGTCACGGGGTGGGGGGTGGGGTGGGAACTTTGAGGTTTCAAACTCTCTGAGCTACTTCTCTAGCACCATGCCTGTCTTCCATCACCATGTTCTCTGTCATGATGGCAATGAACTAAGTCTCTCAAATTGTAAGCCAGCTTTCTTTTCTCTTTCCTTTTCTTTTTTTTAAAGAGTTGCCTTGGTCATGGTGCCTCTTCACAGCAAACGTAGAGCAACTAAGACCCACAAGTAGCCGGAATCACACAGGCACTTCCAGGGGCTCTCCTGGGTGGGCCTCACTCCCATGTTCCTAATGTATTAACTGTGTTCCACTGCTGTAGCAAAATACATAACAAATGTAACGTAAGGAAAGAAGGTGTTATTTTGACTCCTATTCTAGGGTGCAGTTTATTAGGTGTGGGGGGGGAAATGACCACAATGCATCTGCAGTAGGAAGCAGAGAGAGATGAATGCTGATCTCAGATCCCTTTTTCCTTCTGGAATCAGGGTCGGTTCTCCTTCATTTAATCTCCTCTGGAAACGCTCTCACAGACAGGCCTGGAGAGCCACATCCACATTCACTGAGTCCCAGCAAATTAGTGACTGAGTCCAGCCACCACAGCTGGCATTGTGTTGTGTCACAACACCCTTGTGGCGACAACTCATTGTTTGTCTCTTTCTCGGCAATCGTAGTGCCTCAGCATGCTCACTTAATGTCTTATCTGGCTTGCCCACTAAAGCAGTAGCCTTCTGAGGGTGGACACACCTTCCTTGTTTTCTTCACCCCAGTACTTAGGCAGCCTAAGTACTGCTTGTGACTTCACTGCTTGTTAGTCACAAGGGATAGATCTATTCTGTGCCTCAGTTTCCCTAGTGTTCAAACAGGTGATGATTTAGTAGGGCCCATCTGACCGGATGACTGTGTGGTTAATACGAATCAAAAGCCACAAAGTGCTTCAATACGAATCAAAAGCCACAAAGTGTTTCAAGTAGTATCTTGCACACGGTGAATACCCAGGAAGCATCATCAGCTGGTGATTTTAACAGCGCCAAATCTTAACAAACATGTACCAGCTGACTAATGGAGGGCACTCATCGATCGCCTTGTCCCATGGTCTTAAGCATCCTCATGGTCTTAAGCATCCTAGACACAACTGAGAAAGTCCCAAAGGCTTCCAGACAGCTAAAACAGATGTCCCAAAGGCCAGTTGCGAAGCCCATCTAATTAACTTACAGGAGCTCTCGGGCTATTACTCAGGACCTAATTACCTAATAGTCTTAGCAGGTATTTGTTAGTCACCTAACATATGTGGAGCTTTGTGCTGGGGGCCAGGGGAAAGGGACAGACAGACACAAAGGTGAATTAAGCTCATTAGCGCCCCACAAAAGCACATGCCGATCCAGAGGGGGAGCCGGATACAGCAGTCACCAACCACGGGATTACAAGAGGGAGTGAGCAAGCCTGGTGGGGGGGGGGCAGAGCAACTATCGAGCAAGCCTGGTGGGGGGGGGGGGCGGCAGAGCAACTATCAAGGTGGCCAAGCTCAATTAGCCACAAATGATAACATGCGTAACGTGCCTAATTATCTGGTTGCCTCATCCATAATGGATTAGAAACGGCGTATTAGAAGGGAAGAAAGGAGGGGGCGCAGCCAGCAGCAGGTACAGACAACAGCACTAAGTGAGAGCCAACAGGAGCAGAGTCGCCCTTTTTGAAACTGCTGAAAATGGAGACTTGATGCAAGGGCTAGAGTAAGACTGTGGGTCAGTATGACTAGCTTTGAACCCCAGCGCTGGTACTCACTGTCCCTAGACTAGGCTACTAACCCCATGGGTCCAGGTTTTCTCATCTATGTATTAGCAAGTGGTGTATCTACTTCGCAAGGTGGTTGGAAGAAGCAGTTATATTGTGGGGCTGGGAAGGCGGCTCCTCTGTACAAAGGTTGACTTGCAAGCGTAGGGACCTAAGTTCAAGTTCCAGAACCCAACTTGTAAAAAGTCTGGATGTAATAGTCTGTGCTTGAAAACATAGCACAAGGTAGAGACAGGCTGAGCCCTGAGGCTTACAGGATAGCCAACCTATCTGTGATGGTTTTCTATATGCTCAGCCCAGGGAGTAGCACTATTAGGAGGTGTGGTCTTGTTAGAGTAGGTGTGTCACTGTGGGCTTTAAGCTAGGATGATCCTAGCTGCCTGGAAGCCAGTATTCTGCTAAGCAGCCTTCGGATGAAGATGTAGAACTCTCAGCTCCTCCTGCACCATGCCTGCCTGGATGTTGCCATGTTTCTACCTTGATGATAATGGACTGGACTTCTGAACCTGTAAGTAGCCCCCAATTAAATGTCGTCTTTATAAAGAGTTGCCTTGGTCATGGTGTCTGTAGACAGCAGTAAAATCCTAACTAAGATACTGTCTTTGTCAGGGTTTCTATTCCTGCACAAACATCACGACCAAGAAGCAAGTTGGGGAGGAAAGGGTTTATTCAGTTTACACTTCCACATTGCTGTTCATTATTAAAGGAAGTCAGGACTGGAACTCGAGCAGGTCAGAAGCAGGAGCTGATGCAGAGGCCATGGAGGGATGGTTCTTCCTGGCTTGCTTTCCCCTGGCTTGCTCAGCCTGCTCTCTTATAGAACCCAAGACTACCAGCCCAGGGATGGCACCACCCACAAGGGGCCCTCCCCCTTAATCACTAATTGAGAAAATGCCTTACAGCTGGATCTCATGGAGGCATTTTCCTCAAGGGAGGCTCCTTTCTCTGTGATTACTCCAGCTTGTGTCAAGTTGACACAAAACCAGCCAGTACAGCACTATTCCTAACTAAGCTCCAGGATAATGAGCCGCTGTGCCAAAATAGAGTTGTATGTGCTTGAATAACACCTGAACTTGACCTCTGTTCTCCACAAGTGTGTGTGTGTGTGTATGTGTGTGTGTGTGTGTATGTGTGTGTGTGTGTGTGTGTGTGTGTGTTGGCCCCACACACACATACACGCTTTAATTAATTATATTGTCAAGCATGTAAGAAGAGTTCTTAGCATGCAGCAACTCAGTTACCCTGTATCGGTCAGTTGGCTGAGTTGCTAAAGTAACAATTCCTAACTCTTCCCCACAACAAAAGACGACTTTCCTTCCAGACTCCTGCGCACGTGGATTTGAAGGCGCTCTGCTCTGAGCTGTCAGTGTCAGAATCCTGGGAATCCAGGCTGAGAGAGCTGCCTCCTTCCCTCTTCACGTCTACTGCTGTGACAGGACAGAAGGCCTCATGGGCCACGCACGAAGGACTAATTGTTCATCTTGGGAGCACCAAGGCTCCTAGCTCACAACTCACCGGCTAGGTCTGACGACACTCCTCCCAGCTTTCCGGGCACCCAGAATTGGGGTAGTGGCAATGCTTGGGCAGCACCACATGGTGCTGGCAGAGAGCCCCCCTGCGCCAAGTCCTTCCACAGCCACGGAGAGGCCACAGAAGCAGCTATGGTTTCTGTACAGAAGGCCGCTCATCAGAGAAAATGAAGACCTACAGGGATTCCAAAATTATTCTGGCATTTGGTGCACTGAGGGAGAGGGACGGACTGAACATACAAATTGTTGCAAACACTACTGGAGGACTTAAAGCACCCCTTGCTCCTGCTCCCTCGATGTCAGGAATGATCTTCCTTTGAGCCACTAGGCCATCAACAATACACTTACCTACTACTTTTTTTGGGGGGAGGGGGTTGGTTTTTTTTTTTTTTTTTATTTTTTTTCAAGACAGGATTTCTCAGTGTAGCCCTGGCTGTCCTAGAACTCACTTTGTAGACCAGGCTGGCCTCGAACTCAGAAATCTGCCTGCTTCTGCCTCCCAAGTGCTGGGATCAAAGGTGTGTGCCACCACTACCCGGCTACTCACCTACTACTTAATCTACTCCCCTGGGGGTAGAGGGTGGCTTCATTGCTCACGGACTCAAAACAACATTCAAATGTTGAATTTTACAGTGTATTAGAGCCAGATCTGGCACCTGAACATGCCTTCCCCCCCCCCCCAAAGATCATTGATCAGGGCCCCCAGTCATATCGGTAATGATTTTCTAATCAAGGAGAGGGCTGGTGCTACGGCCCGGTGGCAGAGTTGCTGGCTGAACATACAAATGTCCTGAGTTCCAACTCAGCGCTTCTAGGAAGACAGACAAAGCCAACGCAAAACAGGCTCAGTGACTACATGGTCCCTAATAGAGGATTGAACAGTGACTCTGTCAGGCTCTATCTGCCCCCTGGAAAAGAACCTGACCACTTAAAGTAATGTTTTTTAGCCCCCTGGATGCCACGGTCATCTGTATCTTACTCCATAACTCTCCTACTTTGCTTAAGCTAATCTCAGTAGATTTTTGTCACTGGTGACCAAATTATTTGTGCCTAGGGCATGTACCTTCTACAAATGTTTCTTTCAAATATGATTAAAAGTTGTAAATGCCTTGCTTGCTTGGGCAAGCACCACTTGGCAGAATAATTTACTTTGGTAGGACTGTTTCTTCCCTCAGCCAGCCAATCGATGGACTATTAATGTGCAGCTATGCAAAATCAGCTCTCTTACACAGAGGAGAGTGATGTATATTCTGATAAGGAACGTTCCAGAAATAGTCTCACGGGGCTTCCAAAAGGCGGTGAGGTTGAAAACTCAGAGTACTTTTATATCCTAGACTTGAGTAGGAACATTAAACAAACCTTGGGTTGAGCCCCTCTCCCTTCGACAACTCCCACTTATGTTAATGGGTCACCGTGAGTATTTGTGTGTGTGTGTGTGTGTGTGTGTGTGTGTGTGTGTGTACTCGAGGGAGCACACATGTGTTTATATGTTCACATGGATGTGTGTGCAAGTATCCGTGTGTTTGTGGAGGCTTGTGGTCAACCTTGGGTGTCCTCCCTCAGGGGCTGCTTACCTTCATTTGTAAAGGGTTTTTCCCCCCCTTGGAACTCTCCCAGTAGGTTAGGCTGACTGCTTATAAGTCACAGTGATCCCCCTGTATCCTCTCTCCATCCCCGAGATTATAAGTATGAGTCACCATTCCTGGCCTTTTTCCCCCACCCCCGTCAAGCCCAAGACCTTATGCTTATGAAGTGAGCACAGGGACAGTTTCTTGGCCCCCTAAGCTTGCCTCTTGAGGACACACCAACCTCTGTCACTACCTGGACATGAGGTGCCCCAATTTGCCAACAAATACAACCGGAAGATTGAGGAGGTAGTCACTACTTTATGCAGCGATGCTTCGGCCCCCAGGAGGCAGGAGCTGAGAAGCCCCTGTTGCTCTGACAGCACTCAGTCCTGAGGTGTCTGCCGGCCTGCCAGAGGCCAGTGACTAGAGCCGCTTGCCCTCTGGCCTGCTTGGCACAGGTCATCCACACACACGGCAGCCGCATTGTCTTCTCTCCAGCGGTCCTGGGATTGCACTTTCCAACAGGCTAACAGCACGGTCATTTGCCTTTGGCTCTGCTTCCTGGAGAAAGCTGGCTGAGACAGCCGGCGTGCAAACGCCCCGGGAGGCTGGGATTCAAAGCATGTGGAGTGTAGTTGCTTTCTTGCTCTGCAGAATCTTTATATGACTCTGGATTTCTATGAGATCCACACTGGATCAGGCCCCAGGCTAGATCTGCTTAAGAAGCCTTTTCCCACATAGCTCTTCTCTTTTGCTCTTCAAGTTTAAAGTCCAGGAAGGTCTGTGAAGCTAGACACATCTGTAGCAGCTACGGGGAGATGTGGGCTATTTTTTAATCGCTGTAAGAGGCTCACAGGACAGTCTCTTCTGCTGTCACCCTTTGTTACTGACCTGTTTCTGAATGCTTCCTCTCCTGTCTTAGCTCACTGGAGACCAGAACCTGGAAAGTAAAAGGATCCAAGACCTTGTGCCCTTAACAGTTGTATTCTCTTCTCCAAGAGAAAAACTAGGCAGGGCCTGCCACCTCTGGCCCCGTGCGTGCAGCATTATGGGGCAGGGTTCCTTGCCTCCCACCACAGTCCCTTGACCTCCCTGGGTAAGCACACTGCACATGTCTGACTCTGTTCTTAGTTACAATTGGATGTCTCATATATACCTGGATCTCAGTATCAACAGCAACGATCCATCAAACAAGGCAAGTTCCGGCTGTGCCGTCAACAGGTGTGTGACCCAGCATGCTCTGCTGACCTCTCATTGAGTTCACAGATCGGAAGCTTAGCAGGGCTGTGCTGATCCTAGGGGAGTACAAACTGGGCTGACCATGGTGCATCCCAGGTCTATAGCTGGTCTTTGCTACTTTGTGGGTTCTTCTTTTTCCTACCCTTTATTTCCACCCCACCCCCGGTTTCTTCCTCCCCCCCCATCTTAGATAGAAGAGAAAGAAAGAGGGGAGAGAAAGATAGAGAGCCCTGAAACGAATTTCTTTCCTTTTGTTTCTTCTTTGACCATGGCCACTAACAAACTGCAACCAACCACTCCCCCTCCCTGAACCTACCCCCTACCAATGACCAACCACCACCAACAACCAACTTCCCAGGCCCTAGCCTTTATATACCCTCTGGAAAGTTCCCAGAATTCCAAATGTCACTCAGAAACTATCTGCAGCTGGCAAAACCACACCCCTGCTAGAACACGAGACAAATCACAGTCAGCTGCTGTGGACAGTCTGAAGAAGCCCCACATCCCACACCTGGGATTAAAATGAAAGCACATTCGTATAATATTTGTGTGTGTGTGTGTGTGTGTGTGTGTGTGTGTGTGTGTTTAAAGAAATCAAAATTTCATAATTCTGCCACACACATCCATGTCTCACGTTTAGTTAAGGGTAGATGGTATATTCTCCCGTTTACAATGGAGGAAAATAAGCTTCAGAGACATAAAGAACTTGGCAGAATTCCAGGATCAGCCAGACTCTGGCTTTCTAAACCCAAGAGCTTGCATACCACACATACTCTCCTTGGCTCTTGATTTCAGACACCCCTACCCAGAGCACCTCCTACCCAAGGCCTGTTCTCTGCCTCAGGCCTTTCTCTCCTGGTCATCCTTGGGCTACACGTCTTGAGGAGACATCACTGCACCCACTGTTGGTTTCCTTTTCTGCTTCATCTTTGTGATGGTTTGTATATGATTGGCCCAGGAAGTGACCCTACTAGGAGGTGTGGCCTTGTTGGAGTAGGTGTGCCACTGTAGGTGTGGGCTTAAGACTCTCACCCTAGTTGCCTGGAAGTCAGTCTTCCACTAGCAGCCTTCAGATGAAGATGTAGAACTCTCAGCTCCTCCTGCACACCATATCTGCCTGGATGCTGCCATGTTTCTGCCTTGATGACAATGGACTGAACCTCTGAGCCTGTAAGCCAGCCCCAATTAAATGTTGTCTTTTTATAAAACTTGCATTGGTCATGGTATTTGTTCACAGCAGTGAAACCCTAACTAAGACAGAAGTTGGTACCAGGAGTGGGGTATTGCTGTGATAGGCACGACCATGCTTTTGTTTGGAAGAATGTAGATTTTGGGACTTTGGATTTGGAAAGCCATGAAATGCTTTAAGTGGGGCTTAATGGGCCAGCCTAGTAGGAATATGGAAGACAGTGACACTGAGAGTCATTTGAACTGTGTAGGCTTGATGGCCCAAGAGGTTTCAGTGGAGAAGAACTTTAATATGTGTCTGAGAGACTCTTTTTGTGATGTTTTGGTGAAGAACATGGCTGCCTTTTGCCATTGTCTGAAGAGACTGCCTAGGGCTAAGGTACAGAGATTTATATTAATTACATCGGCAAAGGAATTCTCAAAAAAGCCCAACAAAGACTTTGTTCTCTGGTTAAGTCTGATGAAGAGAATTTTGAACAAACCTAACAAACTGAGAAAGGAAAAGTACAAAATATATAGTTTGAGCATTAAAGGGACTACAGGAAATGAAATGGAGCTGAATTCCAGGATATTAAATTGAATTAAGGGAGTGGTGACCTTGGGGCAAGATTCCACCCAGCTAAATTTATGTCCAGGCATCGTAGTACAAGACTTTAATCCCAGGAGGCAAAGATAAGCAGATCTGGAGTTCAAGGCCAGCCTAGAACAGAACAAATTCTAGGTGAAGAAAAACTTAAATCCAGGCTTGGTGGACTACACCTTTAATCCCAGTGTTTAGGAGACAGGCATGCAGATCTCTTGAGTTCAAAGTCAGTCTATGGAGCAAGATTCAGTACAGCCAGCTTAGGCAGTGAAGGAGCTGGGAAAAAGGAAGCTAGTGATAGCATAATAAAACTAGGGGGTCAATGTTCCAGCTCCTGTAAGCAGCAGAACTCAGCGGTTTCGGCCATGTATCTCTGGCTTTATATTCAAGAGGATAAGGAGACTACTGGGACAATTGATGCTTGTTAGCTGGAGCTAAGAAATTAGTGGTGACTAAGAAAAGACCAGCATCACTGAGGTGAAATCTGGGAAGTGTTTTCTGAGAGCACAAAGAAGCTGTATTCCAGAGATAGCCAAGTGTTCCTCATGCTGCAGCTGTATTTGGTAATGTGTAAGAATCATCCAGGTGGTACTGCTTTTGAGGGCATGAAGGCATCATGAAGAACAGCTGAGGCTTGGTATGGTGAGAGGCCATGGAAGGCTATTGAAGAAAGTGTACCCTCAGTTGTAATTGACAGCCCAGTACTGAAGGGATCATGCAAAGGAGTTGAGGCTTGGTACCATAAAGAGAGCCTATGAGAGGCTTTGGTGAAGCGTAGTTGCAGTGGAAGATCCTAGCATATTGGAGATGCCAGTACCATGGGATGACCACCAGGAACAGCAGTGGCAGTGGAGTGGATCAATCTGAACTCAGAGTGCTACAGAGGGCAGAGCTGGAGAAGTGACACCAGCTCTTTGGAGATACACAGAAGATCATGTGTGGATCTCAGACATTGGAACAAGAAGCTGTGAAGCTGAAATTGACTTGGGGTACCCAAGATGTTAAAGATGCCAGAGCCACAGGATGCCTGCCAAGGAAAGCTGCTAACAGGGAGTGGAACAAGCCCAGGAGAAAAAACCATGTTGAAGTCAACAAAGATGAAAAAGGAGTTGGATATCTGAAGACTGCTTTGCCATCAAACTTGGAGATGCAGAGTTTAGACTGTGCCCAGATGGTATCCTGTCTTGCTTGGGGGATTACAGTTAAGTGATTGGATGAATCTCAAAAGAGACCTTGAACTTTGGACTTGTAACATTGTTGAGACAGCTCTAGACTACAGGGAGTTTTGAAGTTGGACTAAATGCATTTTGCATTATGCTATGTTTCAGTATGGCCCCCATAGACTCATGTTTGAATAAGCCTATGGGGGCCAGGGATGGTTTATATATGATTAGTCCAGGAAGTGACCCTATTAGGATGTGTGGCCTTGTTGGAGTAGGTGTGCCACTGTGGGTGTGGGCTTAAGACCCTCACCCTGGCTGCCTGGAAGTCACTAGCAGCTTTCAAATGAAGATGTAGAACTCTCAGCTCCTTCTGCACCATATCTGCCTGGATGCTGCCATGTTTCTGCCTTGATGACAATGGACTGAACCTCTGAGCCTGTAAGCCAGCCCCAATTAAATGTTGTCTTTTGTAAAACTTGCATTGGTCATGGTGTCTATCCACAGCAGTGAAACCCTAACTAAGACAATCTTCTTGCCCAGCTTCCCTAGAGTCAGCTCCCAAACCAATGGTATTTAAATGTCTTGGGTCTCAAAGTCTGCTCTGCTCCTGGGGCAGGAGAAAAGAACACTGAGATACGAGTCGCTTCCTTACTATGGAAGACTTTCAACCCAAAAAAACTGTGCAAACAGAGAAACAAAGAAAAACCCCAGGGTTGTGTGTGCTTGGAGGCAGATCTGGTGTGTGTGTGTGTGTGTGTGTGTGTGTGTGTGATATTCTATGCCATTGTGATGGGAACAACTGAAGGAAGGAACTGTCTACTTTGCTCATGGTTTCCGGGGACTCAGCCCATGGTCACGTGACTCCATGTGCTTGAGCAGAATAACATGGTGGAAGAAGTATGCAGTGAAAGAAGATCTTCGAGTCATGGTAGACATGGTCTAGAACTTTCCAACATGGCACCAGTGACTGGAGAACAAGCCTCTAACATATGAGCCTTTGAGGAGGATACTCATATCCAAATCTTAACAGCATCTCTGGTTATGTCTGGCTGTGAAACAGTCTCAGATTCTCTTTCTCCTGCCACCACCAAGGAGGTAGAGAAGAAAATCTGGGCTTCTGAACTGTTTCCTCCCAATCTCAGGCCCTTCCAGCATTACACTCACTCTCTTAGCACACAGGAGCTAGCTGCACCTCAAGGGAGCTTGTGCCCATTACTGCTTCACTATAGAGGTTGTCTCAGAAGCCATAACCTCAGTCATCCGGCTCAGGCCGGAGAGCCTTCAATCACTCAGCTGCTTCTTCAGGTGACAGCTCAGATTGCTAGCAAGAGAGCAACATATGTTGGAAGTGATATGTCATCTCTCATGTTTGGTCTGTTTTACTTCAGCTCCAAAAATACCCTTTTGGCCTTCGATCATGACTCTATTGATGGCACAAGTTCACTGCCTGACTCAGACCACATCAACCATGCGTTCCCAAACCCTATCCTCCACACAAGTAAAGACAACACTCACGTCCGAGCCCTCGTGGCTAGACAGCCAACATCTAATCCCTTTATTTATTTAGTGGGAAGGCGAGCATGACCATGGTGGGTTTCGTCGTAAGCTCCTAAACATATGTTCACCTGGCCCTCGCAGATGTGACCGTATCCTAGGGAAAGGACATTTGCAGATGTGGCTAAACTAGCCTCTCAAGAGTAGGTCATTGTGAATAACTCAGTTAGTCCACAGGCAAATTGCAAGTGTCCTTCTGAGACACAGGCAAGAAGACAGAGGTGGGAAAGGCCAGGTAAAGAAAGGTATATAGATTGGATCGATGTGCCCTTCAGAAGCCAAGGAATGCCAGATTTATCAAACATCAGGAAAAGCGAGGAAGAAGGTTCCAGTAGAGCAGCTACACAGTGCGGCAGCCCTGGCCACGCCTCCTGGCCTACCATCAGTGAGAAGACCATCTCTGTTGTTTAAGCTGCGTGGCTTCAGGTAATTTATTATAGCACCCACAGAAATATGAACGACTAACAAATTTTGGTGCTAATGATGTTTTGAAGGCTGTAACCACTTAAGCCCTGTACTGTTGCTCTAAGGTAAGGATTGATTTTACTCTTTTATGGGCAAGAGCATTGAGAAACACAGCTCAAAAGACTTTCCCAAATCCACTTAGTGAGGAAATGGCTTTGTATCCAAACTGGTGCCAGAGCCTGCTAACCGCGGCTCTCCTCCTTCTCCGAGGGGAATTCCATGTTGAATCCAACACCTCCCCGCCCAGCATATGCAGTGTTAGGGGAACACAGTTCCCTGCCTCGCACCACAGTCCCCTGGCCGCCCTTGTGAGCAGGCTGCACACATGCCGGAGTGGGCTGAGTTAATTGGGCTCTAAATCTGCAGGGAGGGAGACAAAAACCACAGGGTGGTTAATTTATTCCTGGTGGCGGCAGCGGTGGCATGCTAGACAGATGCTTTCGGTTAAGAGTCCCTCTGCTTCCCACTGCCCGCTCACTACTGCAAGTGCTCCGTGCCTGCCTGACCGCCGTCCTCTGGTTCCCGAGGGCCTCCTGGCTCCCACTTCAGTCCAGTCCAGTTCCTGTTATTTCACAGCACGAGTTGGACTGGTTCAGACAGAAGCTGACACTTGTGAGGGCGGGAGGGGGGGATAGGGGAGGGGGTAGGGGGGGTATGGGGGGAGGAGGGGAGAGACAAATACCTCAGTGCCACTATCAGCTTGCCCTGTGTCTACAAGGCCAGCACTCGGGCAAACCACACTCCCTCATGTCCATCCATTGGAAAAAAAAAATGGATACTCAGAAGTCATGGTCGTCCCGCAGCTCATTGCAAGGAAAACTTGACAGTCTGGAAAGGACTTCAGGAAGCTTTGTCGAAGATCTTCTGTCTCCCCAAGCTCCTCTGAAGGAGATAGATGACTGCCGTCTTCCCTTAATTACTCTTGAAGTTCCACCCTAGCTGTCAGTCAGTGAGTACTTTCTACCGGCTAGGCCCCTGAACTGAACACTCTCGCAGTGGTGCACTGAGCACACAGCACCGCACCCCCTTGCCCCTTCAGGCTGCATGAGATCCCATCAGTCTGCCTCCCGAGGCGGCTCAGCTCCGCCATGCTGAGTCAGGCTCTTTAATCATTGGGAGTCATCCCCAGTATTCCCAGTATCCCCAGGAGAGGCACTGGGTAGCTGCGCACAAGCTATTGTGGAGAAACACAAGTATCCTCTCACGGTCCTTTCAGTAAAAGGTCAACATCCATATTCTGGGGCCCAAATCCTAACCCCAACAGAAGCCTCAGCGTTTGCCAAAATAAAGACAAAACCTTTACAGGCGACATCTGTCTCTCCTGTCCTGGCGGCCATGACTGGCCCTGCCCATCTACGCTCTGGCTTCTCCTATCCGTTCTGGCCCGGGAGCTGGAGAAGCATTATGCTTTCTGATGTAGACGTCTTCCTCTGCGGCTGCTGTGTGGGGCGAATACAATCCAGAAACACACTGATCAGACTCAGCTTGCCAGGGTGAGTTTCCTTTGTGTTTTGTTCCTCTCCTGGGGTTTTTTTGAGCCTACGTATTCCTCTTTATCCTGGAGCCCCCACCCCAGAGTGATCAAGCAACCAGTTGTCTGTCACTGGGGAGCGAGGGCCAGCTTGGTCTTGTCCCAGCTGTTGACAGTCCCTCCTCTCTAGTCCACGGTGAACTTCTACAACGTGGAGAAAATCCAGCTTGGCCTGTGTGCAAAGACCACTGACTTGGAGAGCAGATTGGTGTGCATGAAGACGGGATTCGTGATCTTTATGGCCCTTGTGACGGTCACCACAAGTCTCAGAGCAGAGCACAAGTACTTCTAAGCCAGAGTTCAGTTAATCCTCATGACACACTGAGGTCATTCATAGATGAGGAAACTAAGCTACAGCGTCATTATATACTCCAAGTCACATGACTAGGAAGTGGCTGAAGTGGGACTTGAACTCGGCACTCTGGCCCCAAAGCCCAGGCTGCAACAATTCCAGCTCAAATGTGTCTTCTCTTATCAGCGTGTCAGCAGTGGAGGCATGGGTCAACAGAAGTTCTGAAAGACTATTCCGGATGCCAATACATCATGGGCCATAAGAATGCAAAATCATGCAGGCTGCCTTTAATCCAGCACTTGGGAGGCAGATCTCTGAATTCTAGGACAGCCAGGGCTACAGAGAGAAACCATGTCTCAGAAAAACAGACAGACAGACAGACAGACAGACAGACAGAATGTACCACCGTGGGACTACAAAGAGGACCAACCAGAAACCTCAGCAAAGGTCTTCTCATGAGAAATAATCCTATGAAAAATAGATAATCTATCCTTGGTATTTCTAACATGACTTGAGGGTGTATCATAGATTTTAAAATGAGATTTTTATGAGGAGAGGAGCTAAAAATGACAGGTGTGACAGCAAGGTCCCACCACAGATCCCTGTACTGGGATGTCTTAGAAACAGTTTTCAGGGAACAAAAGAACAGACCTAAACTAGGTGTGCTGGCTTGGTGATGCATGGCTGTAATTTTAGCACCCAGGAAGCTGAGGCAGGAGGGTTGTAAGTTTGTGGCCAGTCTCAAGAGAAAGGCTTCAACCAACCGCCTGGGAGATGTCTTATGTCTCAGCATGGACAGCACTGTCCGGAGTGATCAGGAGCCGTCATCAGGCTGGGCCCCCTGAAGGGTCAGTCTCAAGGTTGGAGCTGTTTGCTTACTTCTAGCCTGGCACATATGAAAGGGTGCAACTGGACACAGTGCATTGTGGGAACCAAGCCCTCTCCTGTCTGTATTCCACTTGGTGGTCATTAGGATGTCACAAGGAAGGAGAAAATTGCCTGAGCCTGCTTACCAAGGATCCCTGTGTGTACTCAGTAGCCTTGGGCTACTCAGGTCATCCGAAGTCTGGTGTAAGGGAGAGACCCGCACAGACACTTGTCCATCAACAAGTTAGCTGCTAGAAGACTCGGTCCTCTGGAAATGTCCACCTTCCAGACAAGCATTAAATCTCCTCCATACCGTTCTGAGATAGACGGTTACCTTAAGTGTGGAAATTAAATGACCATGAAATTAATTTTTCATTTTGAGATCACTTACAATTTTATTCAGATCTACAAAGAGAGTGCCTTGGGGATCAGTCAGGCCTTGGTTTGAGTCCTGGTTTTGTACAACTCTGCAGGATGAGGGGGGTGGGGTTAGAGGATGGGCTCTTGTAGCCAATGACCTTGAACCTCTGTTTCTCTAGCCTCCATTTCCCGAGGTTGGGAGTCCAGATGTGTATCACCACACCTGGTTTGCATAGTGCTAGAGATAAGCTAGAGGTTGGCCCTGGGCCTCATACAGGCTCTTCAAGCTCTGTACCAACTGATCTACATCTCCGGTCAGCTTCCCGTGACTTATTAATCGGTTCAGCCTCTGAGGGGCCTGGGTCCTTTTGCCAGCATAGTAGCGTCAGAGTTCTCCAGCTGCCGCACACACCGCGGTTCAGTCCTGGGGCATTTCTACACCCTCCCCGCCCCCGCCCCCGCCCCAAGTCTGCATTTTCTCACAGCTCCTGACTCCTGCTGTTTCTGCTCTGTAGGGAAGGGGGCCATCAATCTAGAACACTAGTCAAATTTTGTTTCCCTTACAAGTGTTGAAACTATAAACCAACCAACCAAAGCAAACACAAACAACAAAAGAATGTTTAAAACTGTTACTGTTTGTGATATCTCCCATGAAGCCTTGCTGTTCCCATCACCCATGCCTTTGCCAAGGCCTACACAGTAGTTGCAGCAAAGGCCTTTTTCTAAAATGTTGGCAGCCTCCCACCCAAAGACCTAGGCCTGCTTTCTGCACCGGGGAGTCTGTTTGAGAGCTTGCTGGGATATCTGGACAGCTCGCCTCTCTCTCCACAGTAGTGACTGCCCAGCACAATTCAGGCTGGTACAGAGTATGCAGACCATGGATGTATATCTTCCCTTTGGGTATAGAAGAACTATAATTGGCCACTGTGGCCTGGGGTTTTTTTTTGGGGGGGGGCAGAAAACTCACCAAGTGCTATCAATGAGACTGCTTCTTGAGGCTGCCGGAGAGCCTGGTGGTTAGCGTGTCTCCAGGCCCACCTCCTCACTTGTCCTGACATTGCTGCTCAAATAAACCACAACCAGGAGGTCTCAGAATCTCCTTTACAGTTAGAAAACTCAGGCTGGGGGTGTGACTCAGTGGTACAGAGTTTGCTCCAGCCTGAGCAATGGCCCTGGGCTCCATCTTAACCACAAGAAGCGAGATTCCTTTAAGTTAACAAACTTAAGGTGACCCCTGACTTCAGAGGTCATGCTCTCAAACATACCACTCTGGAACATTTCCACCCCCAAATTCCTGTCACAGATCTCACTGTGAGAAAGCACTCAGTCCAACATTGTAACAGGGGGAAAACCCATGCTTGCACACGTTTGTGAAAAATGCCAAGGTTGCAAACATCAAGGGAATGCTAAAGACCTTTCTGTAGGCTACCGACCAAAGTCAGGACAACCAGAAGTGTGTGTGTGTGTGTGTGTGTGTGTGTGTGTGTGTGTGTGTGTATTCTATAATAAACATAACTTCCATCTTAGTTAGGGTTTTACTGCTGTGAACAGACACCGGGACCAAGGCCACTCTTATAAAGAACAACATTTAATTGGGGCTGGCTTACAGGTTTGGAGGTTCAGTCCATTATCATCAAGGTGGGAACATGGCAGCATCCAGACAGGCATGGTGCAGGAGGAGCTGAGAGTTCTCCATCTTCATCTGAAGGCTGCTAGCAGAATACTGACTTCCAGGCATCTAGGACAAGGGTATTAAAGTCCATGCTCACACCTATTCCAACAAGGCCACATGTCCAAATAGTGCCAAATCCCTAAGTCCACCATATACAAAGCATCGCAAGAGTATTCAAGGCATATGACCTCTAAATGAACATGTGAGGTCGAAGGCCTGGGCAGTGATGTGTACAAGAAGGATTCGCTTGACCTTCCTGTGCAGCTGGTCCTAAGACCCTTAAGGTGACGGATATCCTCCCAGTGCCCCCAACTGCTCTGTCACGGGGCACTTTGAGGCATCAGTAGCAGTTGTCTGTACTGCCCCCAGATCACTGTGAGAGCTTCTGCCCTCACTGTCCCGTCAGCTTCCGGTGACTCTCCGCTCCTCACCACAGCAAGCATAAGAGCATGCAGACTAAGCCGTTTCTTTAGCTTTCATTGCCTTGTGAACTCCCATGCCCTTTAAACCTCACGTTAAGTTAGTGCTTCTTCCTCGCAAATTCATCTTGAGTTTCAGGAACCCAAGCCAAGAACTTAATAGTGCACAAGAGAAAGACAGCTCTCTTGGTCTGCTCTCTCTACCACTTCTAGTTCCCAGTACCCTCATTAGGAAAATGACAGGATATGGGCACTTCCTGGGGAAAAAAAGAAGGTGAAAAGAGAGTCTTACTCGGCGATTCACAAAGAGCTACTCTGTGAATGATCTACCAATGCCAGGCACGGCAACTGCCCGGGTCATGACTGCTAATATCAATATCACTGCCCAGTTACAGAGGAAAGAAAACTGACTTATGTTAGAATGTGTGGAGATGTGTGTGTGTGTGTGTGTGTGTGTGTGTGTGTGTGTGAGAGAGAGAGAGAGAGAGAGAGAGAGAGAGAGAGAGAGAAAGAGAGAGAGAGGCAGAGACACAGAGGCAGAGAGAGACAGACACAACAATGGGAAGCTCCAACAAGATGAGACCTGAGTTCAAATCTCAGCTCTCCCACTGGTGGGTTATGGAAAGTGGAGGAGATTTATTTAATATACAAACCATCACAACAGTATTCCAGGCATATGACCACTAAATGAACATGTGAAGTTGAAGGGCTGGGCAATGATGGGTCCTGTCAGCTTCCGGTGAATTCCACTTCTCTAAGATGGGGAAACCACTGGTATCTTTTGTCGAAGTTCTAGATGCTGTGTGGCCTTGGCATCTGGTCTCCGATCTCTCAGTGCTTCCTGCCTCCCAAGCCTCTGCTCCCACGTGGAATAGGCATGCCTTGTAGAGATGTAAGAACAAGATTTCCAAGGCTGTGTCATAAACACTGAACTTTCTACCTCCTGTGTCCGCCAATGATATTCAAATACCCATATGAAAGACCAAAGCTCCCAGACCACAGAGGACCAGTCAGAAGAGTGAGCTGTCTGGAGGCGGTCCTCCAGTCCCAGTCACACCTCCACATGACCGTGGGCAAGATGGCTGATATTTTTGCCTGTAACCTCCTGAGAGACTCCACGCTCCTGAGAGACCCCGCCAGGTAGCGCCTGGTTTCCCAACCCATTAGAATTGCGTGAAATCATCAAGCTAGCTTTGGTAATGACTTTGTGATGTAACTGCTTTCCTTCACGGGTTGTAAAAGGCTTAATGTCACATACACAAACTCATTTCACAAAGAACAGCCATTGCTTGTTTCTGTTATTACAACTTATCGGGACACCTTCCACGGGCTCGGCAGCTGATCCCAGGTTCCAGCTGGTCCTCGGCCAAACGTCCAGTTCCAGCTGCCAAATAAACATTGACACTGGGGTAGAATGGCAGCATGCCCTGCCTTTCCTGGTGCCACTTGAATAATTAAGGAATGACATCACCCCTGACTCACCCAGCCCTCCTTTACGGTACACAGCACTCCCTCCGATGACTGTGGGTTTCACCTCTCTGGCTGAATTTGCTTTCCGGTGGCTGGCACAAGATTTACTTCCAGGCTCATATTTCGCTTTCTTGCTCAGTATTGTAACTTCATTTGACTTGCTAGCTCTGTGTGTGTGTGTGTGTGTGTGTGTGTGTGTGTGTGTGTGTTACATAAAAGGCAAGCCCTCAACCACTGAGCTGCGTCTTGGCCCTCTGTTTTGAGTGAGTGCACAGTGCACACATTACTTTAGTTAGACTGGAACTCTGGGGCACCTCTCTCTCTTCACCCTCCACCATTCCTCCCATAGAGCCTGGCATGTCCCATCCTTATCATGATCGTTGACTCATTTATAATTTAGTTATATGCAGGAGGAAGCTACAAATTATCACTAGCCATACCAGTGATGAGGCCATTTTCTGGGTGTCTTGCTCTTTCGGCGGTTTGTCCCCCTTGTGGGACGTGACACACGATATTTCTTTCTAACTCATAGAGTCTATAACACGGGTTGAAAATATGAGGCAATTAACCATGCAGTTCTAGCAGATTAACCTGGAAACGTGCTTGGAGAGTAGGAACATAGCCCAGTAACAAAGGGCCTGGAATTCCGCTCCTGTTAGCTATAGAGGCACAGTTCTCGTCTGTTCACGTTGGCATCGCGGAGAAAGTATGACTTAGTGACAATTCCCAGACGCTTCCGCTGATGAGAGAGTCTGGAAATGGAAGGGTTTGTGTAAGGACAGCTTTGTTCTGCGTCTCTGCCTGAGCCAGGGTCCTCAGGGGACAAGTGACAGAATGAAGGAGAAAACCAGGCTGAGAGGTCTTGGAAGCTGTGGCTCGGTCAGCAGCGCCCTTGCCTGGAGTGCTCTTGAAGCCCCGTGTTGACCTTTGACTCTGTATGAACTGGCCGTGGTGGGACACACGTGGAGTGGCAGCCTCAAGATGAGGACGCAGGAGAAGCCTGCACAGTAAGTCCAAAGCTAGCCTGGGTTATACGAGACCCTGTTTGTTTGTTTGTTTGTTTGTTTGTTTGTTTTAGAGGCCAAATTAAGGAGTAATAAACTATGTTAGAAGAGTTCTGCACGGACAGAAAGTTAGACAGACATGAGGCTTTGGACAAAAGCAGAGAAACCAGGAAGTTCTAGGTGTCTGGTGGCAGGAACTAACAGCTGGGTGGCTTTATTTGTGAGTCCCGGTGGGAGGAGCCATTCCTCCCCCTCAAGGCTGTTGCCATCAGGAGCTCTGACAGCCTCCTCCCCATGCCTGTCACCCACCGGTGTGCCCGTCAGGAGTTTCTGTCATATCGATCTTTTCACTGTTCTTCTAGTGCAGTTTCTCAGCCTTCCTGACACTGCGATCCTTTAATGCAGTTCTTCATACTGCAGTGACCCCCCCTCCCCGAACATAAAATTATTTTGTTACTTCATACCTGTAATTTTGCTACTGTTACAAAATCATCATGTAAACATCTGTGTTTTCAAATGGTCTTAGGTGAGCCCGTGAAAGGGTCACGAACTCCAGAGGGTTGGTAACCCACAGGTTGAGAACCTCTGTTCTAGCCTGAGTCTCTTGAAAACTCTCTAAATTCTGTAAGAGGTGCCAGAGAGGACTCAACAGCCATTCATTACAGAATCTGCCCCCGCCCAGTCATTATATTTCTTCTCAGTTCAAGCGACAAAAATCAAGTCTCAAACCATCATCTGGGGCAGATGGAGCTGAGTCCAGCTGAGCCGGGGCGGTGCAGGCTGGGAAGGGGTTAGCTGAGAAGCGACTGTAGCTGCGTTTCGGTAGCTGTATCTTCTGATGGTCCAAGCGCCCTTTGTGGTCAAGCACCCTTAAGCTTGTGAATGTGTCAGAAACTGAGTCCCAATGGCTCACTCCCACATGGGTGCACTTGACAACGACTCTGCACTTTCAAGACGCCGGACACTAACGTCTCTCACTTGAATTGTGGTTTTGGTGCTTCCCTGCGTTGAAGGGTACAGAGAGCAGTACCCTGAAAGAAAGACCCAGTTGACCGTGATTTGGGAGGGGAAATGGATATTGCACCTATCTCATCCCGATTCGTGAAAACGTCTTTAAAATCTATAATGCTCACTGCCTTGGGCAGCCCACGCCAATCTCTCTTTGAAATGCTTGCTTTGCTTCATTTGCTAAGTAAACTGTAGACATCTCTCAGCTGGACTGCTTCCTTCACTAAACAAGAAACCAAGAGACCCCTCCACAGTAGCCGCAGTCAGGACAAGGAGGCTCCTTTCTCCCTGGCACGCTGCTGTATCCTCGGGCAGGCTGTGAGCACAGTGCCTGCGTTTTCAGAGACATCCTCGGGCAGGCTGTGAGCACAGTGCCTGCGTTTTCAGAGACATCCTCGGGCAGGCTGTGAGCACAGTGCCTGCGTTTTCAGAGACATCCTCGGGCAGGCTGTGAGCACAGTGCCTGCGTTTTCAGAGACATCCTCGGGCAGGCTGTGAGCACAGTGCCTGCGTTTTCAGAGACTCTCAACAGCTCCTAGCTGCAGCTGCTACGATCAGATCATCGCCCTGGGGGCTTCTCCTGTTACAGGTTCTCCTTCAGTCTCTAGAGGGCTGGGAAAAGTCCCCCCTTGGGGAGCTTCTGAGTTAGTAGGTTCAAAACGGAATTACTGTCTCTGGGTGGGTGTCTCTGCTCATGGGTCTCACTTCTCCGCTCGGACCCATGCTTTCTGCTATCACTGTTTAAATAAAGCCCTGGCGTGCATACACATATTCCTTAGCCTCTTCCTCAGAGAGGCCAGGCCAAGGCAGCCCAGCTGTTTCCTAGTAAGATAGCGGCGAGGTTGGAACCCTGCCAGGGACTGGCCCAGTGGGCACAGTTCCCTTCCACGCCCAGCCATTTAAAATCCCAGGCCCAATTACGGTTCGAGTTGGCTACATTCCCACACCTGGCTTGGCATGTGTCTGTTGATCAAACAGGCCACTGACTTCTTAGAAAGCCGAGAAAGGTGGAGCTAATGCCGTGCAAATGTTAAGGGACGAGAGGCCCAAGCCATAGCTTTCCTATGGAGAACAAGGATGCTGTCGCTGGGTCAAGGCTGAGGGGACTGCGAGCAGGCCAGACTACCAGGTGTCACTGCGTGTGGCCCTTAAGAGGGGAAAACATTTCAGGAGAAAATAATCTAGGCTCTAACTAGGTGGAGAGAGCTGGATGAGATTTAAGTGTGAGGAACCAAAATGGCACCTTCGGAGTTTCTTGTCTTCTCCATCGGTGATGGCTATTCCTAGTTGTCAACCTGACTGGATCTGGAATGGCTACTCTTTCTTGTTTAGTGAAGGAAGCAATTCAGTTGAGAGATATATACAGTTTATTTAGCAAATGAAGGAAAGCAAGCATTTCAAAGAGAGATTGGAGTGGGCTGAGAGAATTGGAGGGCTCACCTGTGATCCAGATCTTGAGTCTGGAAGACACAAGTTTCTGACCTGGATCTTGGCGTGGAGATCTTGTGGCACAGTGGCCATGAGAAGCTTAGGCCCAGGCAAGGTAGTACACATCTTTAATCCCTGTAGACGGAGGCAAGGAGATCTCTGAATTCAAGGTCAGCCTGGGACAAGCAAGTCCCAGATCCAGGCATGGCGGTACACAACCTTTAATGCTGGAGGTCTGTATAAGGAAATTGGAAGAGGGAAGATTCACTCTTCTTTGACTGCTTGCACTTATTAGCCAGCACATCTATGTGCCTAGCTTAAGTGCCTAGCCCCGTGGGACTGAGCAACTACTAGATTCTTGGACTTCCCATTCACAGCTGACCATTGTAGGGTTAGTTGGACTGTAAGTCATCACACTAAATTGCCTCAATACAGAGAGACATTCCATAAGTTCTGTGACTCTAGAGAACCCTGACTAATACACCCTCCCACGTTTTGATGTCACCAAGAAGTTGTTTAATTTTCTTCTTCTGAATAATGCTTTGTTTTCACAGCATCAAAACAAGCCAGCATGTGTGCAGTCGTGACTCATCTCTCTGCCCCTTTAAAAATTAATAAATTCCAACAACGGGGAAAAATATGTTGTTACTAGAAACACTAAAGAAAATTTTCTCATTCTTGTCCTTCCTATCTTTCTTGGCCCCTAGGAGGACTCCCTCACTTAATAACGGAGGTCCCCAGTTGTTAAATGTACTGGTATGTGTAAAACTTCATGGGCAGAATGGCTGTTGAGTTGGACAACTGTCTGCTTATCAATAGTCTTCGTGGCTTGGTCAATGAAGTCCAAAGGAGTCCCCCAAGCTTCGCTGTCATTGTGTTTATATACTTAAAGGGATTGTGACAAGATTATGCAATTCATTTATAGCTGAGAAAATCCACATGAAGTGGTGGACCCCGTGTTCGTACGTATGCTTGTGATCCCGCATATTGGCCTCTTTCATGTGCAAGGGGGTGCTGCACAGTCTTGGGTGGAGAGGAATGAGCCAAGTCTCTCTGCCTAGTATATGGGCGGGAAAGGAGCAGATAAAAGCCTAACAATAATAATTTTTTGAAAGGCGTAGCTGGTTTCTTCTCCAGCATGCGGGAAAACTTGGCAGTCTCCCACATACCAACTAAAAGGCTGAACAAACAGAAAACCAACAGCTGTTCTCACATCCATCAGAGACTTGTGACTAACTGGCAAGCTTCCATCTTCAAAACTGGAAGAGAAAGGTGGGCCCATAGAGTCACAGCCTCCTGGGGGGCCAGAAGCCAAGGGCTGGAGCCGCTGGGAAGCGCACAACTGTGATGGACTGTACATACTCATTAGTGAATAAGCTGGGAAACCAGGCGAGGTTTTCTGCTTTCAACCGAATGTCTGCATCCTATGCAAATGGCTAATACTAGTTAGAAAAAAATGTATCCAACATGAAGATGCCTTTAAGTGGCCTCCAGCCCTGGGAAGAGAAGGGGCGAATCTGCGGTGATGTAGTCCACATTCAGACTAATTGGGTGTCGGTCCCATTCGCTCTATTATTGCCTGATCCATGGTCTAGGGTGGGCCACACACTTCTTCTCTGACTCTCTTTTTCTGCTCTGAAGAAAGAAGATAAAAACAAACAAAACACCATATTTCAATTAATTTAGCAATGTTTTACATGTCTGCCACTTTACTCCTCAATTTTCCATGAAAATTGTCAATTGTAACGTGTTTATCTGAAATATTTTTCATGTAAATCTTTAATTTTATCATAAAGTGTTTTTACTTCCCTTTTCAATAAATAAAAAAATGAAAAAACAAACAAAACAAACAAATGACAACAACAAAAGCCCAGTGCGTCCCTCTGAATAGGGTCACTGACACAGCCTAATTAAATGAGTGAAAAACTGAGACCTCTCCCCCCCCCCCATGCATTCTTTGGCTGCAGAAAATGGTACTCGACTCATCTAATGCAGTACCTCATGGCCAAATTTAAAAGAAATTCTTAGCTAAATGGTTTAGTCCGTTTCCGTGGCTATAATTGAATGCTACACTCTGGGAAGCTTCTAAAGAGTAGAGGTTCGGGCCAGATGTGATGGCACAAGCCTTGAATTCCAGAACTTGGGAGGCTGAGAACTTAGAAAGATCAAGAGTCCAGAGGCCATTTTGGGTTTCATAAAGAGACTGTCTCAAGCCCCAACTCCAACTCCTACAAACGAAGAGTAGAGACTTCTTTAACCCAGGAGAATAGAGACGGAAGACCCAAGGCTCGAGGGTCACACTGCTTGTTTCTTCCTCGCACCTCATGTCTCTCAGGATGCCTAGAAGATTCTATCCTGGAAGAAATGCTACACCTGTGCCTTTGCTTCTCTCCACCACCCTCGCCCCGATCCCAGACAACTTTCTCTTATTTGTGTACTGCATTGCACCCCAACTGGTCTCTCTGTGCTCCCTTTGCTCCTATAACCTCCCCCCCACACACACACACAAAGCAGCCATTTGTAAGCATTGAGTGCGATGGGACTGTGTACTTCTCTAGAGTAATTCCTTAGTTGGAACCGACCCGATGGCTTTCCTTCCCATGAGCGTCCAGTGCAATCCACCATGCATGCCTCCCTGATTTGCACCACCCCGTGCTCCCCTTCCTCCTCCTCTTCCCACCCAGAGAATGGCTCCCAGAACTTGCATTCCAGAATAGCCCTACTCTGGATGTATACACTAGAGCGGACGTCCACGTGTGGACTTAGACGTCAGTTGTGACACTTCCACTGGTTCTTCCTTAGGGCTGTGACACAGGCAGAAAAGTAGACCTGCTAATTGTAAGTCTTGTGTTTCCAGGTCTCCCAGAGCTAAGTTCTCCCTCAGTTAGCTGTTTGTTCAGGGGTGCAGGGAGGATGCACTAAGGGCCAGTCCTGGGGACTACAGAGCTCCGCATGCCAACGATGAACACTCATGGTCCTAAGCCTCCGAGTTTTGGGGTGGTGTGCAGTGCTACCATGAGGGATCATGTGCGCACTCAGCCCCTTCCTCTCTGTTTTCTGAGGTTTTCTTCTTATTTGCCTGGCCTGAGTCTTTTTTTCTTGTCTAATACAGAATCTCTCACCCTTGCTTCTCTTGGCAGTGAGGGCTGGATAATTCAGTATTGGGTATGCATGGGGGTAGAAGGCATTCTGTGTCCTGTACATTTTAGGGAATTTAGTCAGCATCCCTGGCTCCTAGTCACTAGATGCCACTATCAACCCCTTCGTAGTCCCAGTTGTGGCAACCAAAGACAGATGCAAACCCTGCCAGATGTCCAGAAGGAGGGACAAAATTGCCCCAGTGGTGAGCTACTAGTCTAGACCGTTTTCTTCCCTGTCTTAAAGTTGGCTCCTTCCTGACATTTAGACCCCACCTTTAGAGTGGCTTCGTGGGTGGGCCCACACTTAACTGCCAGTGACCCGCTTATTTTCCCCTGCCTCCCCTCCCCCACAGTGCAATCCCAGGACCCTTCAAAAGCGAGACTGCCGCTGCCTGCTCTGCTCAACTTTCCCAGGCACGTGACGGGCATCTCATAAATCCACTCCGCTGAATGAGAAAGGTCAGAAGACACCGAAGACTGTAAAGGGTGAATGAATCATAAAAGTGAAGAAGGAAATAAAAGTCACGGGGAAACAGGTCCACACAGAGTTCGGCAGCTAGGAAGCGTCTGAGCTTGAATGTCACTATTCGGCAGCTGCTGCTGAAATGTTCTGGGAGCCCCGGCTGGCTTGATTGACTGAGGGATAATCCTCGTGGGTCTTACCATGTCTTTAAACAGCACAGTAGTCCAGTGGGTGTGGTCTAATGTCTTTCCCCACCCAGCCATCCCCACCGATCTTTGATTCTCACTGTGTCGGCAACATCCGAACAGCTACAAGCTAATAGATAGTTGTGTGTGGCTGAGTTGGGTAGAGCCAACCTGCTTCCTATGCACGGGGCTTGCTCTCCTGCCCTTCACGCCATTACATCTCTTAGTAACGGATGATAACGCCGATTTCCCAGGGTGCCGGCTCATCTGAGACGGACACTTAAACACAAAAGCAGCCACTTCAGACAGTGCTGGGACTGTGGTGGGTCAAGGAGAAGACAAGAGGACACCCCCAGCCCCTGCCCCACACTAAAATCAAACTTTGATCTGCAAGCCAATCAGGTAGGACTTGCCAGGCTGTTCTGGTTGAATGCCTTCAGTGCCCCTGTGTGTGTGTGTGTGTGTGTGTGTATACATATGTGTATGCCTGGGGACCTAAGAGAGGAGGGTGGAAGACAAGATGAATGGCTGATAAGGTCGGCCCAGACATGCTGTCACGCAATCTGACGAGACCTGCTACTTCCCTGTAGATTCTCAGAGCCGCCCTGGTCCCAAATGTCTGATTTCAGTTCCCTGGGTTCCAGCTTAGCCCTTCCTCATCTCAGTCTTGCTTTCCCCGGCCTCTCCCAAAGTTGCCTCCCATTGGCGATACAAATTACACCGACGCCAAAGGGTCACGAACGACTTCCTGTCGACCCCTTCAGGGAGCCAGCATGCTGCTGCTGTCAGACCCTGCTCCAAGGCGCTCTGTGGCTCAGCGCTCGGCGGTTTTGCTGACTCAGCCTCCACTCCTTCCATCTGGCCAATGGGAAGGCTCTCTGTGAAAAGAGGAGGAAGCAGCGAGGCTTGGCGGCCTGCGAGCTCAAAAAGAGTTCAGGCAAGGCCACCCTCAACACGCCCTTCTTTGGTGTAATGATTATTCTGAGCAAGGTGCCAAATTACAGCCAGCACTCTCCAAAGCACCTCATTAAAATCAGACCTGCCCGATGGAAGGAGCTCACAGTCCCAAATCCTTTCCCCCGCCAGCCAGGGAAGGTGATGCCTGTCAGGGCGCCTCAGTTTCTCCCGTGTTTCTCCCAGGCACACAGATTTATTGAGTCAGATAGGAAATAAGAGAAAACTCTCGGGTGCCAGAGAAGGCTGAGTATAGGAGGTTTCAGATGCTCGGGTGGGCTCTGAGTGGCTGCTGTGTATATGCAAAATAGGTGAAAAGTAAGGACCAATCAGAGGAGAGATTAGATTGCCAACGGAGGAGCGTTCTCAGTTAAGTCTGAGGTGCTATCCTTTCTCACCCTATTCTTTAGGAGGAGTGGGGGAGGTGCAAATAAAGGCAGGGTGGAAGTTTATATGTCACTGTTCTCAGGATTCATTTCTGATCCCTGGCTCCAGTGACAGTGGAGTATAAGGCGCTGCCACCCCTAGACAAAGCTTGCCATACGCTAGGCGTATCTGGTGACACCACCCCTAGACCAAGTTTGCTGCTCACTAGTGCATCTGCCCACATATCTTCCCCAGCATCCAGCCATTTTCGTCTAAGGAGCCCACGTCCCCCTCTCCATCCTCATGAACATACCATATAAACTACCAAATCTTAGAGATAATGGCCTTTCTCCTCTGGAGTCTGTATGCACAGCATGCTGTAAATTAACCCACCTGTCTGCCTCCTGGTGTGTGAATTTGGCTGGGGCCAAGAATTTCATAGACCCATTGTGGACTCCATCATGGGGGAGAGGATCTGTTCAAGCAGAAACTATGAACCAGATAGGATGGACTGGCAGACAGAGTTCATCTGGTGGGGACTGCTTTCTTAAAAAGTGGGAACTTAGCCGGGCGGTGGTGGCGCACGCCTGTAATCCCAGCACTTGGGAGGCAGAGGCAGGTGGATTTCTGAGTTAAAGGCCAGCCTGGTCTACAGAGTGAGTTCTAGGACAGCCAGGGCTATGCAGAGAAAGCCTGTCTCGGGGAAAAAAAAAAAAAGTGGGAACTTTACCAATATCCCAGGGATATTTATTTCTCCCATAAAATGGAAAGGTCGGACCACAGTGGACCTGGATTCCAGAAGGAGCAATTAGCAGGCGTTAAGCTATGGCCCCCTGATGGAGGCCAGCCTAGTTTCCAGCAGCCTCTTCCGAGCCGCTCTGGTTCTTGCTGCCCTTGGTTGCCTCCTCATACACAGGAACCATGCAATCTGAGTCCCGCCCCAGAAAGATCCCTAACGCTACCCTGGCACTCATCAAGATCTGTTGGTCACTGTGATGGTTTATATATGCTCGGCCCTGGGAGTGGCACTATTAGAAGGTGTGGCCCTGTGAGAATAGGTGTGTCACTGTGGGTGTGGGCTTTAAGACCCTCACCCTAGCTTCCTGGAACTCGTCCTGGCTGCCTTCTGATCAAGATGTAGCACTCTCAGCTTCTCCTGCACAATGCCTGCCTGGATATCACTATGTTCCCACCTTGATAATAATGGACTGGACCTCTGAACCTATAAGCCTGCCCCAATGAAATGTTGTTCTTATAAGAGTTGCAGTGGTCATGGCATCTGTTCACAGCAGTAAAACCCTAATTAAGACACCCTGGTGCCGGGTGGTGGTGGCACACGCCTGTAATCCCAGCACTTGGGAGGCAGAGACAGGCGGATTTCTGAGTTCAAGGCCAGCCTGGTCTACAGAGTGAGTTCCAGGACAGCCAGGGCTACATAGAGAAACCCTGTCTCAAAAAAAAAAAAAAAAAAAAAAAAAGACACCCTGGTAATGGAGCCAGTGACACACCTGAGAGGCTGTTGTGGGGCTGGATGTCCCCCCCCCATTCCCCTTCATGCATCGAAGCCCTAATCCCCAGGGCCTCAGGATATCTTTGGATTAAGAGGCCAAACCTTAAAGAGATAATGGGGTTAATGGGGAGTCAATAGAGTGGTCAATATGACAGAACTCCTACTAGACGGGGAGATGGCCAGCTTTGGTGGCACACACTTGCAATCCAGTACTTGGGACAGGTGAGGAGAGGAGGGTTACAAGTTTGAAGCTAGCCTGGGCTACACAGTAAGACCCTGTTGAGAAGAGAATATTGGGAAAGGAGGGGGAAAAGAAGAAACAAAGGACAGGAAGGGGAAAGAAGCTTGAATAAAAGATAAAAAGAAGATAATACCAAGACACCAGGGAGACCTGTGTCTCCCTGTGTGCACACAGAGAATCCACACGGGGATGCAGGGAAAGGATTCTCTCTTTACCCAAGCCATGAAGAGAGGCATCAGAGTAAATCACCCCATCCTCCTCCTGATCTCCACGTCTAGCTCCCAGCACTGTGAAATGGGCCCTTTCTGTTGTTTCCGCCTGTGCAGTGCTTGGTGCTTTGTTACAGTAGTTGAAGGAAGCCATATCTGACCAATAAAATTTCCTCTCCCAGGCCCTGTTGTCAGGGAATTGACCTGAAGTTCTTCCCATTTCTTGCAACCACACAGTCTCAACGCATCAGCCTGCTTCCTCCAACATGTCAGAGTGTTTCTCCTGTTACTGTGGTCTCTGTCAGCTATAGTTATGGTAAGCACTACGGGCAGAGGTTCGTAAACAATATGACTGGGTCAAGGCCTTGGGTGGAGCTGGAGCGTATCTGTGGTAGAATATGCATTCGACATAGATGAGGCTTTGCAGTCAGACTCAGCACCATATGAAAGCACACACACCTCAGAGTTTGTAAAGTCACAGGTGGAGCCAGGCTTCTGTGCCCCCTCTCATGGCCAGGTGATAGATCCAGACACACAATAACACTCACATCATTGAGAGACCCGGACACTTGTGTGAAAGAGCTGGAGAAAGGGACATCAGTGTGCTGGTTGGTTAGTTTTATGTTGACTTCACACACACACACACACACACACACACACACACACACGAGTGTCTGAAAGAAGGGAACCTCAGTGGAGAAGATGTTGCACTATAATCTGGCTGTAAGGCATTTTTTAAATTAGTGATTGATGTGGGAAGGTCCAGCCCATTGTGGGTAGTGTCATCCCTGGACTGGGGGTCTTGGGTTCTATAAGAAAGCAGGCTGAGCAAGCCAAGGGAAGCAAGCCGGTAAGCAGCACCCCTCCATGGCCTCTGCATCAGCTTCTGCCTCTGGGTTCCTGACCTGCTTGCGTTCCCGTCCTGACTTCCTTCCATGATGATGAATAACAATATGAAAGTATAAGCCAAACAAACTCTTTCCTCTCCTACTTGCTGTTTGGCCGTGGTGTTTTGTCACAGCAATTGCAACCCTAACTGAGACCATCAGAGCAGTCAGGGAGATACCTGCCCTGGAGGGAGGGTAAGGTTAGTTTCCAGTCTCTAGACACACAGTTTGCCCATATAATGCTTTTGAGGTTTTAAAGTTGTAGGATGCATTGAGGAGAACCTTATTTTATCTTTATTCCTGTGCATCTCTGTGTGTCTATGTGTGATCATGTGCACATGTGTATGAGTGCCTGTGAAGGCCAGAAAGGGGCAGGAGAGGTATAGAGATAGAGAGGAACATAGCACAGTTAAATGCAAGAGCAGAAGCTTCCAGGTCCAAAGTTTAAACAAGCTGAACTGGTCCAAAGTTTCTGCCTCTGTTTGAGAGTCACCTGATGTATAGTCTGGGAACTGAATTCAGGTCCTCTGAAAAAGTAGTATGTGCTTTTAATTGGTGGGCCATCTCTCCATCCCCAGGAAGAATGGACCTTAAAAAGTGTTCTAGGGGCTAGCAACTTTCAAGTGCTTAATGCATGCCTGAGGGGTACCAATGGCCCATGGTGATGCTGATGATGACATCTAGATTATAGACAAAACATTTCACCTTAAGCCCTAGTGACAAGAGAAGGTGCTATTAGGGAATGGGAGACACTGGTGTATGTCTGGCCATCACCGTCCCTCTGTCTTCTTTCTTGCCTGCAAAGTAATCTAGTAGGAAGGGCCTAAAATCACTGGATACAGATGTATTTCCAAGGATCCGTAAGAACATCCACAGATGGTCCAGTCCCCAGGGTTGGAACTTCTGGTGAAAAGATTCTTAGATATCAACAGGAGTCTCAAGCGAAAAGAACTCCCCAGATGCCTGCTGTCACTTCCCGTGTGTTGCCAGAAACTGCAGCAGCCATCGTGTGACCATGGGTTCATGAGACCGAGGAAGCCAAGGTGTGAAGGACTGAGAATTTGGAAATGCAAGAGACAGGGTTATGGAAGACACTGGTCAGTAAGGGGGATGGCAAGGGGGTGGGGTGGGGGAGGTGAGAATAAAGCCAGCCATTTCTGAAATAGCTGCAAGTGTGAAACTAGTGAACAGATTTTTTTTAAAGGATTAAATAGAAGGAAGTCTTTGGGTTGGTTCTGGTTCTGGTACTCACCTACAACAGTTCAGCATGTCTAAACTTTGGGCCAGGAAGCTTCTGCTCTTGGTTCTAACTGTGCCTATGTTCTTCTTATCCCTAAATCTAAGCCACACATTCCTAAGCCACCTCACAGTTTTGCTACCAAAACCTAGTTCTTTAAGAAAGCTGAACATTCCTCAATAATTGTTCTCCATTGTATGTTTTGAGGTAGACTCTCTCACACTGAACCTGAGGCTCGACCTAGCCTCAAAGAGCCCCAGAATCACACATGCAGATGGCCCTAATGAGCTTTCCCTATCATCATTGTTCTTGATGCTTTTGATGTAAAGCCACTTAAAGACTCAGTCTGCGTAGCCACCATAGGAAGAGGCCAGAACTAAATCTACCCAGATAAAGTCCTTGCCCAGGATCATACAGCTCAGTGGAGACCCTCTGGAACCGAGTCTCCAATTCCTAGTCCTAGTCCTTATGTGCATGTGTGCACCATAGTCATGTGTATACAGGTGCATTCCCATGTGCAGATAGATACAGGAGTGCATGCACACATATCCAGGTACATGTGGAGAGTTGAGGACAATCTCAACTGTTGTTTCTCAGAGACAAATGCCCTCCTACCCCACTTTTAACTCCAGGTTTCTCACTGGCCTGAAGCTTACCCAGTTCAGCTAGGCTGATGTCTTACCTTGGGTTTCTATTGCTGTGAACAGACACCATGACCATGACAACTCTTACAAAGGAAAACATTGAATTGGGGCTGGCTTACAGTTTCAGAGCTTCAGAGCGTCAGTCCATTATCATCATGGCATGAAGCATGACAGCATGTGTGCGTGCGTGTGTGTGTGCGTGCGTGCGTGCGTGCGTGCGTGCGTGCGTGCAGGTGTGGTACTGGAGAGGTAGCTGAGAGTTCTACATCTAGGTGTACAGGCAGCAGGAAAGAGACTGTGACACACTGGCCAGACTTGAGCTTATAAGACCTCAAAGCCTGTCTCCACAGGGACACACTTTCTCCAACAAAGCCACGCCTCCTAATAGTGCCACTCCCTGTGGGCCAAGCCTGGGAAGCCATTCTTGTTCAAACCACTACACATGGCTTTCTGGGAAGCCCTGGGGTCCATCTGTCTCTGGGATTACAAGTGCATACTTTTTAAATGTGACCTCAGGAACTGAACTCAGATCCTCCTGTTTGCCTTGTTAGTGTTTTACTAACAAAATCACCCAAGCCACCAAGTCTCCTCCTTCACAGACAGCCACCTAAATGGGCCTGTTCTGCTATTCTCAGTCAGGGGTGAGGATGGCCCTCCCTGGTTTTTGAAGAAGTGCAGCCCTAACCAGCACATCAGGGAGGGTTAAGGAGAGGGCCAACCTCAGGTAGCTCCTCTGGAGGGCTAAGGCTAGCTTCTCTGCACTTCCCTCTCTCCTATTTGGCGTGTCTCTAACCATCCGTGGCCTACCCTCTCTCCTGTTTGGCGTGTCTCTAACCATCCGCGGCCCACCTCATAAAGGAAGCATGACTACTTTGGCTCCCAACTTTGCCCTTCCAAACTTCAGCTGTCCCAGGAAGAGTCATCTTCTCCCAGCCCTCTTCTCCCAGCTGATGGTGTTCAAGGCAGGGGGATGCCAGGCTGAAACAATCCTGTGCCACAGACTTGAGACTGGCATGTGGGGTGGGAAGAGTTGTCTCCCTGGAACCCCAGGGAGCATTAGCAAGGCTTGGGCTGAGGGGCGTGGTCAGGAGGAGTGCTGCAGGGTGTGCTGGTTACATTCCGCCCCCCACCCGATCCTTACACAGTATCTAAATGAAGCCAGAAGAGACCACTGCAGAGTAGCAGGTGATGTATTTAAAAGTAGCGGCTGTGTTATTAAATATTTATGGCCACTTAGTTTGATGTAAAACACCCATCAACCATTTTCCCGGAGCCTGTCTGGTGTCCATGGGTTCTGTGTTGGGATGGGGCTTCTGGCCGCTTTCTAGCTCCAGCCTTTGTCAGGACCTTCTGCCTGTGACACCATGTGCCTCTCCTGGGTGACATCCCGAGGCTAGAAAAGAGGAGTCAAGAAATCTGTCGAGCAGAAACTGTCCTGCTCTTCTTGACAGTGAGAACTATGGAATCTGCCCTCTGGCCTGCCTCTTCTTTTAGGAAGACTAATTTGACATTGTCAAAGTGTTCAATTGCCCTCCAGCCTTCTAAATTCCCAGCAGGGACCTCCCCCCAAATGAAAGACAGATTCACAAGAGAAAAGCAAACAGGGCTTATGACTCAGAAGTGGCTTCCACTCTCACTTAAAATACTTCAACCCAAAGGAGGGTGTCGGGGAGGAAGCCACTGGGCAGCGCCTGCCGGTTGAAAGCCGGGGAAAGGGTCGGGTTTGCCAGGCAGAACTGCAGCGGGCATCCTCCCGCCGGACGGAGCTTCTGGTTAGAGTTGGGGATGTAGCTCACTTTTAGCAGTTGGTAGAAGGCTTGCCCCGCAAGCACCAAGCCTTGGGTTCACTCTTATCACACAACGTACAACAAGGTGTCGTGGCACACACCAACAATCCTAACATGAAAGGCAGAAGGACGCAGAGGTGAGGATCTGCTATCCTTGGCTACACGGCAAATTTAAGGCAGCCTGGGCTCATGAGAAAACCCCTCCCACCAGGCTTTGTCTGAAACAGTGACCGTGAGAGAAGGGACATGGCATACGAGACCAGATCACGCCATGGAATACTTTCCGCTCTGAGTTCCCTACTGTCCTTCCCAAGCCAGTGCCCACCCCCAGCCCTAACCATTATCTAATCTCTGTCTGCACAGATGAGATTGTCCTTTCCTTGGATTCTATAGAAAAGAAACACAAACAAAACTGAAGTCCAAGTCCCTCTTGACGTCTGACTTCTTAGAATCGGTGCTTGCATTGCATGTAGCCGCTAACATCCCTTTTCACGGCTAAGTATTTTTCCATTGTGTCACTTTTTCTATGATGCTGTTCTTCATTTCTCTACAGCTGGACATATTTTTTAATACAGTTTCCGGATATCATGGAGATAATGCTACATACATTCTCACTTAATTCTTTTTTTTTGTGAAGGATTGTCATTGCTCTTGAGTAAGTATGCGTGAGCAGAATTGCGGACTGATCAGAACTGACGCCCAGCGCTCTCACGTGGTCGTACCATTTCATACTCAGCAGGGGTGTGGAAGAAACCTTGGACTTGTGGGTCCCGTGGGGTGATCGTTCCCTGGGTGAAAGGCGACGGCCACATGTGGGAATCTAGAGGTGGTGGCTCCTGGCAGACAGCAGCGGGCAGTTCTACTCTATTTTCTCGTGGGTCTTGTCTTAGTCAATGTTTCATTGCTGGGAAGAAGCACTAGGACCGTGGCAACCCGTCGGGCTGGCTTACAGGTTCAGAGGTTTAATCTATTATCCTGGTGGCAGGGAGCGTGGCAGCATGCAGCTAGACACGGTGCTGGAGGAGCCGAGAGCTCCATCCCTGGATCTGAAGGCAGCAGGGCGAGCACTTAGGGAGAAGGGAGTGCTGGTGGGAATCAGTGGATTAATAAAGAGACGGGGTCAGGGAAGCCTTGAGCTGGCCCACGGCCTTCTCTCTCACCCAGCCACCATGGACACGGTTCAGACTGGAGCTCTGACAGCTACTGGCCTTCCCGTGCTGCTCCTAAGCGTGCTGTGCAACAGTCCCGGGGCATCCTGGGTAGAAAGCAGATTCCCAGTCCTCACCCCGGAGAGGCTATCTCAGACAGTCTTTGGTGGGACTTAGAAACTGACCCAAGTTTGCATCCCGGGTCTCTCTAATACCCAGGCTGTGGGTATGATCTGTGGCCGTATGTAGCAGATGTGCGGCTTGGTCTTCATGGGGTCCCCCAATAACCGGACCAGGGGCTTACCCCGACTGTGTTGCCTGCCTGTGGATCCTGTTCCCCTAACTGGGCTGCCTTGTCTGGCCTCAATGGGAGAGGATGTGCCTAGTCCTGCAGTGACTTGAGGTACCAGGGTGGGTTGGAATGGGGGGGTTTGGGGTGGGCTCCCCCTTCTCAGAGGTCAAGAGAAGAGGTAGAGGAGGGTCTGTGAGGAGGGGATGGTGTGTGTGTGATCAGGAAGCAAAATACATTACTGGGGGGGGTGTGATCTGTGGCAAAGAGTCTTTGTCACTGAACTGAGTGTTGGCCCTTTGCTTTGTCCCCACACTAACTGGACTGTGGCCAGCTTGAGGACGGCAGGCATGGCTCTGGCACATCTTGCCCTTCTCCACGATTCCCTCAGCCTTCCTTTAAAAAGAGAGAGAGAGAGAGAGAAAACAAAAAAATGTTAATCACATCCCTAAAGCCAGCCACGGAGGTCCGTTCCCTTATTTGACCAATTCCTTCCCCCGAGGCTGACCATTAAGTCCAGCAATCAAAAGTCCCCTTTAGGGTCATCTAAATAACATGCCCAATTAAAATTAAACTCCTCATCCTTCCATGGGGTTTCCCCTTGTGCTTTTATAAACTGCCAATTTCCTGTGTACCGTGTCTGTCTCCTCCATATCCAGAGGCAGTCCTGTGTGCTCCAGGACAAATACCCCTCCCCCCTCCCTTCCCCCTGTTTCCCCTCACTCTCTTGTTCTCTTCCTCTTCGCTCTCTTCCCCTATCTCCTCTCTTTGTCCCTTATCCCACTGCCCTCTGCCCCTCTGGGACAAATAAATCTCCTCTGTGCTGGGAACTTGGTCTTGGGGGTCCTGAGTCAGTGTCGTTCCTTTTACACACTAGCCAGGGCTCCTCCCATAGCTGTTTCTGGTCCGTCCACCTGTGACTGTCCTGTGTCCCTGGCAAGCAGCGTTACTGGAGAGCATCCCCTGTGTGTTCTCTCAACAGCCCTGGTACCCTGTTCCCATGCTCATGCTGGAAGCAGCCACGTGGGCCCTTTTCGGCCCCTGGGATGCCACCGTGGCCGCCAGCATCTGATGTTCCCTGCGTCCAGGTCTCCTGCCTGCCTCCTTGCCAGTCTAGTCCTGGGAGAGAGACTCTGGGGAGAGTCTGCTCCTGGCCACAGCCCCGCCAGACCATGGGGTTAATTATGTGCAACTTACAGCGCGGCATTCCTTCCCTAAGTCATTTTGGATGCCACCTTCCGGAAAACTCACAAGAACCATATAAATCCACAGTGTCCATACCGAGACGGGCTTCCTCTGGTGCAAGGGCATATCTTGATCCCGTGAAAGAGTCCTGGTGGTAATTTCCATCTCTCTGCTTCTGGTCGCATTGAGAACTTCCCTGGTGACTGCTCTAATTAATATGCTAAATATTAATTAATGTATCTTTACCCCATCGAGGTATAAATATAGAGTCAGTCGATTTAGTCCCTGTTTGAATCCCCAAACCCTAGATAATGTTCACAGTAGTTGATGAGTTAACATGGGAATCACTTCTTGTCTTACACAGCCCTCAAGACCTTTCTAAAAGGATTCTTTCCCAAGCGTCTCTTCTGACCTCGAACTTAGTTGTTTTCCTATTGCTCTGGGGGGAAAAAAGCGTGACCAAGGCAGTTTATAGACGAAAGAGTGTGTGTGGGGCTCACGGTCCCAGAAGGATAAGAGTCTAACACCAGGGTTGGGGGGGGGCTGGGGCAAGGGTGGGGGGTCTCACATATTGAGTTACACACAGTAAACAGAGGACCAGCCTGGGAACAACATGTGACCTTTGAACCACCAAAGCTCACCCCTAGTGATGCACTTTCTTCAGCAAGGCCACACCCCCTAAATCTCCACAAAGAAGGCCATCAACAGGGGCCAAGTATTCAAATGCCCAGGATACAGGGGCCATCTCATTCAAACTACTTACTGGGACCCTAGCATTTTTTCCATCCTTGCGGGAAAATCACAACATCATAAAGTATTGTTACTGCCTAGTTTCTTCCCTCTATTTGAGTGGTTCTCAACCGGTGGGTTGCGACCCCTTTGAAGGATATCAGAAATCCTGCATATCAGATATTTACATTATGATTTATAACTAGCATAATTACAGTTATGAAGTAGCAACGAAAATAAGTTTATGGTTGGGGTTCACCACAACATGAGGAACTGTATAAAAGGGTCACAGCATTAGGAAGGTTGAGAACCACTGGTCTACGTGAGTGTGTGTGTGTGTGTGTGTGTGTGTGTGTGTGTATGTGTGTGTGTGTGTGTGTGTGTGTGTATGTAGGGCAGAAGGTAACCCGATTTCTCCTTGAGACACAGCCCTTCATTGAATCTGAAGCTCACTGTTTTGGGTAGACTGGCTGGTCAGAAAGCACTGGAAACCTTGTGTTTGTGTCTGTGTCTGTGTCGTCTGTCTGTGTCTCTGTCTGTCTGTGTCTGTGAATATCTGTGTCTGTGTCTGTCTGTGTTTGAGTGTGTCTGTGTCTGTCTGTGTCTGTCTGTGTTTGAGTGTGTCTGTGTCTGTCTGTGTCTGTCTGTGTCTGTGTCTGTCTGTGTCTGTGAATGTCTGTGTCTGTGTCTGTGTTTGAGTGTGTCTGTGTCTGTCTGTGTCTGTCTGTGTCTGTCTGTGTCTGTGTCTGTCTGTGTCTGTGTCTGTGTCTGTGTCTGTCTGTGTCTGTGTCTGTCTGTGTCTGTCTGTGTCTGTGTCTGTCTGTGTCTATGTCTGTCTGTGTCTGTGTCTGTCTGTGTCGTGTCTGTTTGTGTCTGACTGTGTCTGTGTCTGTCTGTGTCTGTGTCTGTGTCTGTCTGTGTCTGTGTCTGTCTGTGTCTGTGTCTGTGTCTGTCTGTGTCTGTCTGTGTCTGTGTCTGTCTGTGTCTGTGTCTGTCTGTGTCTGTGTCTGTCTGTCTGTGTCTGTCTGTCTGTGTCTGTCTGTCTGTGTCTGTCTGTGTCTGTGTCTGTCTGTGTCTGTCTGTGTCTGTCTATGTCTGTCTGTGTCTGTGTCTGTCTGTGTCTGTCTGTGTCTGTGTCTGTCTGTGTCTGTGTCTGTGTCTGTGTCTGTGTCTGTGTCTGTCTATGTTTGTCTGTGTCTGTGTCTATCTGTGTCTGTCTATGTCTGTCTGTGTCTGTGTCTGTCTGTGTCTGTCTGTGTCTGTGTCTGTCTGTGTCTGTGTCTGTCTGTGTCTGTCTATGTCTGTCTGTGTCTGTGTCTGTCTGTGTCGTGTCTGTTTGTGTCTGACTGTGTCTGTGTCTGTGTCTGTCTGTGTCTGTGTCTGTCTGTCTGTGTCTGTATGTCTCCACAGCCCTCAATTTTTCATTTCACTCACTCTTCCTCCATCTCTCTTTTCTTCCCCTCCTCCTTCCCTTCATTCCTCGTTTCCTTCCTTTCTTTGTAGACTCTCTTTGCCTAGACCTCACTGATATGGCTAGCCTTGCTAGCCAAGGATTCCCTAAGGATCTCCTAACGCTGCCTCTCCAATGCTAGGACCCCACGTGCGCACCACCAGGCCTGGCTTTTTCATATGGGTTCTGGGATCAGAATTCAGGCCCTTGTGTTTGCAAAGCAAACATGTTACCAGTGGTGCCGTTTCCCTGCTTTCTTTTCTCTGTTTAAAAAACCTACCCGCCCTACAGTACACCCACGGACTCTAAGCTCTGCAACAGCGGGGGGGTCGTCCTGTGACCCGTCTGGTGACTGTAAAGGCAGGTATTGGATATCTGATTGACACATGCATGACAAGCCTGCCTTTTCTATGCCTGGGAAGTAGAAAAGCTATTTTAAGGTCGTCCCTTAGCTCACTGGAAAGGGTGGACATCCTGCTGTGGTGGCAATCACTATAATGCCAGCCGCTTGTCACACTGGCCCCGTTAGTTGATAAGGAAACACATGTATGGCATTGTCTTCTGAAGAATATCTTCATTCAGCTTCTGCCAGCTTCTGACAACGCTTCCCCTTCACAGGCCCAGGATTCTGGGAAGCTGGAGGCAAACAGGTGCCCGAGTGTGCGAGACTTTGGCATCCTGGGCAGCCCCTGGGCCCAGTCTTCCCGCCTTCCCAGTCAGATCTGTGCTGAATAATAAGACCCGCAAATCTTTTGTCTGGAAAATTATCTTCCTGTAACACTGGAAGCTGTTACCATGGAAATAAAATAGCCTATTAGCCTAAATCTACCCAAACATGGGAGGGACCCAGCTAGACTGCTGCAGCCCGTCATTAATAAGGAGAAAAGCAGATTAACCTTTAAGAGAATGGACAGAAATGGCAGGGACTGTCGGGATTATGAGTTTTCATGTGGAGTTTATCTGGACATCCGTCTCTGCTTGAAGCAGCCATGCCGAGGAAAGAAGCCGTGAAGACATGGAGTGGAAATTAGACTCTCCTGACAGGCCTGGGTCATGCGGTGTGTCCTGGTCTCTGGCCCTTGGCCGATGTAGGTCCTCCTTCCCTCTCCGTGGTTTCCCGGGGCAGCCCCACCCCACCCGCTGCCACCCTGCTCACTGGAGACTGTCCAGCCATCCTGTCTCCTGTCGAGCAGGTGCTCAAAGAGGCAGGGACCTGCATAGGCTCCCAGCTCGCCTCACAGCCAAAAGGCCAGATAGAAGCAGGAGACAGACGGAGCCAAATCCAGCCCGGTCTGGCCCGCCTCCTCTCCCATGGGCAGCCCAGATGCCAAGCTTCTGAAGCTCAGGCTGCCAGGAACACGGCGAGAGCTCTGATTCTTCCTGTGGCTGTGTGTGCAGTTGGCTGGCACTCATCAGAGACATCCCATGGTCCTAGCAGCTTACAGAGAGCTAGTCCTGCCCAGTTTGTACACCTGGATGGCCAGAGCTGTTGGCATGCAGCATCCTTACTCCAGGAAGGAGGGCTGTGCCAGGGTCTTGACAGCCATCCAGAGAGACTCGGCTGAGGGAAGCCCATGCTTGCTTCTGACAGCAGGACGCAAATCCCAGACTTTCCTTTGCCGGGTTCACCAAGGAAGAAAAGTAAGAGTGTCCTTGTGAGCAGCAGGCATCGCCATGTAAGGCTGCCGTGCCACAGGGCCGTGATTACACACCCCATGCCTTTGCTAACCCCTGTTGCTGACATCAGGAAATACAAGACACCTGTGACTGTCAGCAGTGGCCCTGTTTGCCTTGTGGCCTGAATCAGAAGTGGGAAAGAGATGGAGTCTGCTTCCTTCTGACTGTATCTGACAGGGCAGCGCCCGTGGCGGTGGGGAGTTTGACTCTGCCTTCCACGTGCAGCAGTGCCCAGCTGCAGAGCGAGACACTGGGTCCTGTGACTTCCACAGAGGCCAGCTGACCCCCTGTGCCTGTCCTGGCCCCATCAAAGGCTTTGATTCTTTTTAGCTGACAACTCTCTGTTCCCTGATATTCCACAGAGCATCTGGGTGGGAAGTAATGGACTCGCGAGGACCACTTAGGGGGCATCCAGAAAGGTCACCCGCAGGCATGTGTCTTCAGGGGACAGACACAGACCTTCTCCCGGGAGTAGATGGTGAGAAACAGGGGGTATCCAAAGCCAACAAGGTCTCAACGGAAGGCTCAGACACATGTGTGTCCCCAGCCAACAAGAACCAGCAGATGCCTACAGCTAGGCGTTTCTGCTGAAGCCCACCTCCGCACACTCACAGTGGAGATGCTGAATGTATGAGTCGGGAGGGGACCTGGGCATTGTGTCATTGGGGAGCCAGGCATTGTGGTAACCAACATTGTCTAAACTACACGGGAGGAATTCAGGATCCTCAGAAAACAATCTCCTTGGACATCTGTTTGGCACGCAATGAAGACTTATTCCTCCCAGAATCTGAGGGAAATGGGAGTACGGAATGGCTCTGACAGATCTTGTGTTCGAAAGCTTTTCCTTCACCTAAAACATCGCAGAGCGCTTGAAAAGAGCTTGACTTGCAGGCACGAGGGCCAGAGTTCAGTCTTCAGAACCCACGAGAAAGAGCCGGGCACTTGGCACAGTCTCCTAATCCCAGTGCTGGGGGTGGCGGGGGTGGGGGTGGGGGATGGCTAGCGTCGGTCGTCAGCTTGACACCCCTGGGCACAGAGAACCTCCACTGAGGAGCCGCCTCCGTCAGACTGTCCTGTGGGCAATGTCCATGGGGCATTATCAAGGCAGCTGATGATGGATGTGGAAGGCCCCAGCCCACTGTGGGTGGCATCACCCCTAGGCAGGTGAACCAAGCCTGTAATAAGAAAGCAGGCTGAGCATGAGCAGAAGAACAAGCCAGTAAGCTGCCCCTTCCATGGTCCCTGCTTCAGCTCCTGCCGTAGGTTCCTGCCCTGACTCCTCTCAGTGACAAACTGTGTGTGATCCGGAAGTAGAAGCCAAATAAACTGCTCTCTCCCCCAAAGTGCTTTTGGTCAGTGTTGTATTACAGAAATTGAAAACAAGCCAGGACAGGTGGAGACAGGACAATCCCTGTCGATCGCTGGCGGCTTGGCGAGCTCAGGGCTAACGAGAGACCCTGTCCCCAAACCAAACGAATGAAGGAAGGAACAAGCAAGCTTCTGAAGAAAGAAACGTTCAAGGTTCTCCTCAGGTTTGCTCTCTCTCTCTCTCTCTCTCTCTCTCTCTCTCTCTCACACACACACACACACACACACACACACACAACTCTCCACATATACTTGACCATGGACCTTTCATCGCTTTGTGGTGGCAAATGGAATAATGACCTTTCTTGGAATTAGAACTGCAAGGGACATCGTTTGAGCAAACAGACCCACTACCCTTGTGCTGCTTAGGTTTTGTTTTTGTTTTTGTTTTTGTTTTGTCATCTTGACACAAACCAGGGTAATCTGAAAAGAGGAAAACACAATTGAGAAAATGCCTCCAGCAGATTGTTTATAGGCAGATCTGTCAGGTTTCTTTTTTTCTTTTCTTTTCTTTCTTTTTTTTTTTTTTTTTTTTTTTTTGATTGACAATTGATGGGGGAGGGTCCACCTCCCTGTGGGCGGTGCCACCCTTGGGCAGGTGTTCCTGGGTTGTCTAACAAAGCAAGCTGAGTAAGGCATCCAGAGGAAACCAGTGAGCAGAGGTCTTTCACGGTCTCTCCTGCCTCCTGGTTCTTGCCTTGCGCTTCTCCCCTGACTTCCCGCCATGTTGTACTATAAACATCTAAGATAAAATAAACCCTTTCCTCTGCCTTGCTTTTGGCCACCATGTTTAGCAGCACAGCAATTAAAAGCAAACTAGACAGTTGTTCGGCTTTGCTCTACGTTTTCGCGGACTGGGCTTAAGAAAGGCTCATCCTGGGTAGAAGCTGCAGAGCCCAGCCAGAGCTCAGATAAAATGCTAGCTCCCCGAACCTCTCAGATCACAACCCCGGGGACTATAAGATCAGCTGGTAAGTGAGCCTCACCATAAATACAGCACATCTTACTGAGGAAGAGCGTGTGTAGGTGCATGTGCATGCGTCATTTATCGGTTTATTGCTTCGCTTCACAAATAATGAAGAACCAGTGTCTCTATTTTCTCGTTTGGAAAAGGGAGGCACAGTGGTCCCCACTGGGCCAGGTGACAGGCCTGCAATCCCAGATCCTTGAGAGGCTGAGGCCAAAGGACTAATATTTCTTGGAATCAGAGCCGCGAGGGACATGTTAGCAAACAGACCTCACAGCGTATAGGTTTTATTTAATGCTCTCCGAGCATAGATGAGCACCGAGCTTCAGAATGGGGGCCTGACTTAGTCAAGGTCAAAGGCTTCTGTCCTGCAGACCCAGTCAGAGCAAGTTTCAAGACCAGCCTGGGTAACTTTGTGAGATGCTATCTTGGAGTGAAAAGGACCAGAGATGGCTCAGTGGGTAAGGGGGCTTGTCATCAGACCTAGCAGTCTGAGTTCCATCCCTGGGAAAAGAACGGACTCCCCTGAAAGTTATCCTTTGATCTCCACATCCCCTGTCCCCTGCCCCGCCTCCCCCACGAATAAATAAATGTAGTAAAAATCAAATTTAAAACTGAGCTGGTAATGCAGCTCAGTGGCAGAGTGCTTGCCTAGCACACACAAGGCCCTGGGTTCAAGTCCAGTACCACAAAAGCAAACACAAACAAACAAACAAGTTAACATGATATAGCCCAGAGCTTGTTCTAGGACCACAGGGTGATGACAGGTCTTGCTTGTCTCCTTCCAATTAACTAGACTGTTCATGAGACGTGTAGGGGCTGTGCAGACAGAAATTGCTTAAGAGACTTAAGAGTGACAAGTGGGTGGCTCCGTCTCGGGGATGTGTCCTGAAGCAGATGTGACAGCTCACAGCTCACAGTGCAGCAATCGGTTATATAGTAAAACAGAGGAGTCTCCTGTGACTGTGGGTCAGGGCAGGAGCTCGGCGAATGTTAGTGTCGGCGGGGGTGGGGGGATTGTAGATCGGGGCTTAATGTAATTTTTCTGAAGTTCTCCACCAAGACAATTCAAAGGGATATCGGTGTTTACCTTCAAAACACCTAAGGTTTCCTCAGCCCTGATCTATGCTTAGGGGGTTAATTCAGTGGGATCATTCCAAAGGGTTCAGCATAGGGAACTCTGCCCTGACACTTTTGACATTTGGTTGGGAAGTCTGTCCTGTGCATTGAGGGGTGCTTACCTACATCCCTGCCTCTACTCACTAGATGTCAATAGCATCCTCCTGAGTCCCTGGTTATGAAAACCAAAAATACTCGTGGGTTGGAGCAAAATCCCCACTCTGGGTGAGAAACAGTCAGATAATTGAGCTCATTTGGGTTTTTTTTGTTTGTTTGTTTGTTTGTTTTGGATTTGGTTTTTTTTGAGACAGGGTTTCTCTGTGTAGCCCTGGCTGTCCTGGAACTCACTCTGTAGACCAGGCTGGCCTCGAACTCAGAAATCCACCTGCCTCTGCCTCCCAAGTGCTGGGATTACAGGCATGCGCCACCACTGCCCAGGGAGCTCATTTGTTTTAAGATAGCAAATGAAAAAATAAACTTTTAGCTTTAAAAAAATAAAAACAAACAAACAAACAAACGAGCCCACAAGAAAAGGACAAATCAAAAATGGAAGACAGGACCTCCCCGCTCCTCAGGCCCGGCGTCCTTTGGGCCTGTGTCTACTCATCCCCGTGGGATGCGGGTCCGGGTGTCCAATCCCCCTCAGTCATCCTTGGGCTCTTCTCACCTCGTTCTCAAGCCTCCACGAAGGCCGAGCCAGCTCTCCAGAGAAGAAAGGAATGTTTCCTGGTTGCACATTCCAACGGCATTATTGCAACCTGAGCCCTTTGTATTTTTCGACATCCTGTTTCTGATTTCCCCCACTGGGCTTCTCGTGCTGAATAAAAGCTTCTTTGAAAGGCCAGTACATTCCAGAGAAAATCAGGGCGCTCTCACAGCCCCGC